>MU192763.1:0-20499 GCA_016904865.1 Pissodes strobi | reverse complement strand
TATATATATATATTTTGACATGACGTTTAGGTTAAAATATGCAGATTTATGCATTTAATTACGTGAAATCTCATTTTTTCAGGTTCAGATTCAGACATGCTTTACTATCATAAATACAGTATTTGTAGACAAAGCTTTTTAAATTAGATAAGTATGTAGCTCATGAAGAAAATAAAATGTTACAAATTAAATTAAATAAAATTAAGAACATAAAAACAAAAGGTTAAAAACAACAAATGGAAGCTTTGAAAAGCACAAAAAGAATTAAAAAAAAAGAAAACTTTGTTTGAAACAAGCAATATACATGCACAAATTCATCAATTAAACGGACACCTAAACTGTATATTATAATAAATAAAATAAAACAGAAAAAAAAGCCCATCTGCAAAGCTATAAAATGACCTACTTTTTAGGAGTTATCCCATTGATCCCTTAAAACTTATAAGAGTTCCTGCAGTTTTTATATGATCTGGTAGATAGTTAAATATTTTAATGCTTAAATAAGGGAGTTCCTGGTTAATTTGCTTCTAGGAATGGGCATTGGGATATTACTATTTTGTCGGGTATTATAGTGTCTTTCAGAGCCAAAATTGGCCAGATACATCTTAAATTTGTTATCAAGTTTTCACTATAAATAGACAGCACAATGTCAATATCTTCAAGTCCCTGAATAAGACCTACATGGTTCTCTTGGGCCTATGTGACCAACATACCTAATAGCTCTTTTCTGAAGGACAAAAACAGAGTTAAAAAGATACCGACTGCAGAAGCCCCAAAATGCAATTCTATACCTCAGATGACTCTCTACAAGGGAATAATAAACATTTCTGGCAGCCTCCAAACCCAGCTCTTTTGCCACAACCTACACAGCGTAACATCCACTCGCTACTTTCTGTCTCAAGATTGAAATGTGTTCGTGGAACTTCAATTTATCATCAACGACCACTCCAAGGAACCTATTACAGCTAATAATTTCTAAATATTTATCGCTTATTACTATTTGGTCGGTACAAGTGAATTTGAAGCTCAATAATTTAGTCTTATCAACATTTAAGGATATGAGGTTAGCGTCGCACCATTGTTTAACCTTCATTAAGTCTTCAAACACACTTCTCATTAGTGATTGCTGGTCACAATCCGACCATAAGATTGTTGTATCGTCAGCAAAGACTGTAAAATGTCCTCTAATGTTCAGAGAAGTCAAGTCATTGATGTACAATAGGAACAAAATAGGGCCGGGTACAGAAACCTGTGGAATTCCATGTTCAATTGAGCATACATCGGACACAGTTCCTAGGGATTTAACGATCTGTTTCCTATCTGATAAGAAGTATCTAAACCATTCCAGGGCAAGCCCCTGAAATCATATTTAAAGAGTTTGCCGAGCAGTACTTCATGATTAACGCAATCAAATGCTTTCGAGAAGTCACAAAACGCGGCGCCGGCAAATTATCCGACATTCAGGCTCAAGAAAAGCTCCTCCAGGAGGGCAAACATCGCATCGCCCGTGCCTGAACCTTCCCGGAAGCCAAACTGACACCTACTTAAAATCGTATTTTTTCTTAAAAAAACCATCATTCTCTTCTTAACTAATATCTCAATAATTTTGGATAGACATGGTAACAGATATATGGGTCTGTAGTTGGCTGGATAATTCAATTCACCCTCTTTGAATAATGGTGTTATTACAGAAATCTTGAGACTATTAGGGAAAGTTGCAGTTTCAATAGAATTATTAATGGCGTATGCCAGGGAGGATTTAAAATAACGGTTTGAAGATGGAAAAATGAGCCAGGATCATATAAAATTACTGTATTTACTTTTAGACGAAACTTCGTCAGAGTTAAGTCAAATTTCATTAAACGACTGTCATTCACACTATCAATGTTTATAGGGATTTAAGGGCTGCCAATAGCATTTTTTTGACGTCGAAAGTAAGTTATTTATTTCATTCTGTCAGATGTCAATTTAACTGTCATTGCCAATGCCTACGTTGGCAGGTTGCTTTTGGCAATCGGTTTAAATGGGAGAAATGTAAGGTATAAGCCAAGAACTATTAAAATAAAATAAAAATATATTTCCAGATATTAAAACGTAATTCAGAAAGTTGCTAATTCTAAACGTCCAATATCCTGGTGGCGATAACGTTTTGATACCATCTGGCCGATTGTTTCCAGGTTCTCGTCCTATTCGGACTGTCGAAATCAACTCGGATGATACCGAACCTTCTCCTAAAAAAAAATGGATTGCTTAACTTATATTGTTTAGATGTTCTAATTCTGACCTCTTTTGAATTAGGACTAATATTGATTTTTATTTTAATTTCTCATCGAAGATTTTCGTGCTTATTATCTGATCGGGCACAAAAACTTACTCGTAAGATCCCCACTCGAAGTTATCCATAAGTGACCAGAGCGAATAACCGAAAACGTTGACTCCATCTTCCACAACGGCGTCCACCAAGTTGCTTACATAATCCTAAAAAACACGTTTCTTTAAATATAACCCAAACTATTAATTATTTTATGATCACAAGTAGATAGGCAATGACAGTTCTGCTACCATTTCTGCAATTTCCGCATGTAAATTTTCTTTTGATTTTCAAGGCAATATATCTTATAGCTTGTCAATTCAAATTTAAATTGTCCATTTACTCTGAAGGTGGCGCTGTAGACAGAAATAAGTTATCAATTATTAACTTCATATACGATAATAATTATTAATTATTTATTTTCGGGTTCCTCAGGTTTTTACAACCATTACGTTTGCCTTTCAATTAAGAGGTCTTGAGTTGGATTCCAATGGCACTTAAAAATAATATAGTTTTTAACTTAAAAGTAACACGAGAAATTGAAATTACATAAAAGTAAGCAAAACAAAGTTAATTAAAATGAAAATAATATAAAATAAAGGGAACAGAAATGGAAGGAGAGTTAATCAAAATGAAAATAAAACCAAATAAAGGTAAATGAATTGAAGATCAAGTGAAATAAAATTATACAGAAATATAGCTTGACTTTTTAGCTTCATATAGATTAGATGCATGCACACTACCATTGAAATCTAGATTTGAAGGTGGTGATGACAATTTCAAGGACTGAGTTCTTTACTGCGTTAATTATTCTGGATACAAAGTTGGCTAGCAAATCGTATGGATTTGAGAACATTATTGAGGGAGCGCAGAGGAGAAAAATAAGAATTCATAGTATGGCAAGGTTTCATTTACTTTGTGAATGAGAAGCTTGGAATGATTTTCTAATAATTACGGGAAAGATGTAGAAGAACCACAAATAAATGTGAGAAAAGTATAATTTAAGAGAGATATTACGATCAGTTAAGATATCTTCTTCTCTTGAGCCATACCATATTGTGATTTTCAGTAGATATTTAAAACATCAAATTTTAAGAAAGGGGCGACGTCAAAAAAATCAAAGAAGCCTGTGATCGCATATACCATTTCCTGAAGAACCATCGACAAATACCAGAGTCTGCTGAATGCCAGTTCATCACCATCCGCCCAAGACCGAGCGCCAATGACCAGATGCTGTTGAGTTGACCATACTTAAACTGCTAATATTTCGGAAATGTCTCCTTTTTCTCATTCAAATCTCATACACCAAACATCCTAATTTACTCATATCGTACTATAACAGAGTAGAGTAGAGTAAATTTTTATTTGCATAAGCTTTTACATGAAATTGAGCAAATAATGTCATACATAAATAAATATACCTAAAAACCAAACACATACATAAAATCTTGTTAAAAGCCTAATTAAAAAGTGAAATAAAATTACTTAAAGTTAGTTTAAGGTATACTGACTACAATTAAAATACCTACATAAATATGAAAAGATGACAAATTTAAATAATTAGATTAAAATACTTAAAGGAATAGAACATACAAAATTACACATATAAAAGAAAATAAGATGCTGGTGATAAAGAACCTGCACAGAACCGCCTAAGGAGGCGAGTAGGCCAGGTATTCCGATATGGAATAAGGCTCAATGTTAACAAGATATTGAAAGAGTTTCCTTTTGAATGCCTTCCAGCATGCTTCTTGTTGAATATATGTTGGAAGTTTATTATAAAATTTTACACACATATACAAGGGACTTCTATGAGATGGTACATTTAAATGGGTGCTCCGAGTATTGTATTCATAATTAGGCAAAAGATGGGAGAATAGGCTGAAGTTTTTAAAGAGAAATATAATGCATTCAAATATGTAAATACCTGAAAAACACAAAAGGTTTAAGAGTTTGAATTTACCTCGACAAGACTCCCTGGCCCTTAATCCCAGAATCACCCTAATAGCTTTTTTCTGGACTGCAAACACAATATAACTGTCTACTGCAGCCCCCCAAAATATTATTCCATACCGCAAAATGGAGTAGAAGTTTGCATAATATACTGACAGCCGGACCTTTTGGTCAATGTATGCTCTTAAGACCCTCAGAGAAAAACATGCACTGTTTAGTTTATTAGTCACATTTTTTATCTGCTCTTCCCAACTATGATTTTGGTCGATATACAACCCTAGGAATTTAACAGACTCAGCAGGTTGAAACTCTGGCGAAAGAAGATTCACCCTTTCTGGATATGCATCTCGACATTGGTTTGTTCTAAAGTATATGAAAACTGTCTTGTTTGAGTTGAGCAAAAGCTTGTTCCCACTGAACCATGTCTCGGCCTGCTGAAGAGATTGGCCTGCTCTTGCAAGAAGAATGTCCAAGGTTGTGCCCCAGAAGAGTGCGTTGGAATCATCTGCAAAATTTACGATGCTTGAATGATCAGTCACTACATTGTCTGGGAGATCATTTATGTAAACCAGGAAGAGAAAGGGTCCCAAAATGCTCCCCTGGGGAATTCCCAAGTTTACATCAATAGGGTCTGAGAAGAATTTACATCTCTCCCTCTCTAGATACACTTTTTGTGATCTTCCTGCAAGAAAGGATTTTATCCATTTTAATGGTGGGCCCTGTATTCCATACCTTTGTAGCTTTTGTAATAATAGCTCATGATCCAGGCTGTCAAAAGCTTTAGACAGGTCAAGAAAAGTACCTAGAGTTTTCATTTTGGCTTCTAGGTTTTCAAAAATTTTAGTCACAAAATCATAAGTAGCCGTCTCAACAGACTTCCCCGAGATAAAGCCATGCTGAGAACCACTAAACATGTTATTAGACACAAAGAAGTTTTGCAGCCTGGAATACATGGCTTTCTCAAATACTTTGGAGAATGATGAAAGAAGACTTATTGGTCGATAATTTTCCATTTTTGAGGAGTCACCCTTTTTTAGCAGGAGCTTTACAATAGATAGCTTTAAACTCTGAGGAAAGCAACCATTTTTGAATGAGTTAGTGACCAAGAGAAAGCAATCTCCATTGCAATAAATTTGATCAAGTTGGTAGATATTTCATCATAGCCAGAACAGCCTGAAAGACCTTAAGAACATCCTTAGAATACCCGGCCACCTCGCACCCTCAAACAGAATGTCCAGGTTGAAATCACCAGCTAAAAAAATAAATGAATTATTATCAACTAAATCCTTTAAAATTACATCCAATTAAGCAATTAAAATTTGTGGATTTTCAGTCCGGTAGATACACATGATTACAATTTTCTTTCTGCCAACTTGCACTTCTGCAGCGGAACATTCGAAGATGAACTTTTCTGATAAGCTTGAGATATCAGTTCTAGGCTTGGGATTGTGCTTGTCATTGATATATATATATATATATTGCACTGCCACTATGTTCATTTGGAGCCCTACAATAAGATGGTGCCAGCTTAAAATTCATGATATTGTAGTTTCTTAATTGTTCTTGTGTCTTCCAGTGCTCGGTTATATAAAGAGCAAGACAATCATCATGTTCATTTACAATAGAATTAATGGCATCTATACTCGTTCCTAATGACTGCGTGTTTAAGTGGATGATGGACCATTTTCTTTGATTGGAAACTTTCTGACACTGGAGTGGCTTTGGAGATTCTGAAAATGGTTAAATATAACACCATTTGGCCATAATTCTTCCTTCATTAAGTCAGGTGTTTTTACATCAGGTAGTGTAAGCTTGAAAGAACTCCTGTACTTATCGTTTTTGTTTTTCATTTTTTCGCAACTCACCCCATGATCTAGTTGATGCTGCTTTAGGAAATTAAGTATTTCCTGGGCATCGGTTTTGGGATCCAAGCCGGATAGGAAGATCGCTGACTGCCTTTGAGCCACAGCGAGAGTAGCTGTGGGATTTTCATTGATCCCTCGTAGCGGGTCGGGTCTTTTGGAACGCCTTTTGTTTTCGACAACCTTCCACTCATTTGATCGCTGAGTTTTGGGCTGATTAACGCCAATTTCTCTGGATTTTTCACCCTTTTTTGTTTGCTGCTCGTTTTCATTTCGGCTACGGCGGCCATTTTCATTTCCCTCTTCAGCTTTAGTGACATTGATGTTGACGTTGACAGTTTCTTGCGATGTTGCCAATGCCAAGTTCTGTTTCGGGATTAAGAAATCCGCGGATTGGCATGTTGATGATTGTTTAACTGCGCGGAATCTTTCGATTTCGTGCGTTTTCTCTTCTCCTTTCCAGGGTCCAATGTTTTTTGACCTGTCACATTTACGTCATGTGTCAGATTGATGATGTCTGTCAACAGCGACACTTTTGGCGGGAGATTTTCTGGCTTTCTAACCTCAAATCTCGGTTTTTCCTGATTTTTCCGCAGGTTTTTGTTTTCTTCCCCTAGTAGGCGGATATTCTCCTCCAAAATTGAGTTTTTCTCCTCTAGGATTTTAATGATTACTTTGTAGAGGTCTCTTTCATGGGTCCAAGCACCATCGGTTGCGTACTCAGGCACATGACGACACTTCGCCGTTTTTAGAGTTGCTGCTTGTATAAGGCAAGCTGAATGGTAGTTTTTTCGGCACACACCACACTTAATAAAGTTTTTTGTTAACTTCTTATAGTGGAAACACACTTCAGAAACGGTTTCACTACTATTTTCCGCAGTTTTGTCGGGAGCTCTCACCTGATCGACTTTACCGTCCGCCATCTTGGCTATTTCGTCAACACAATTGCAATGGAAACGGGCTAGGCCGGGCTAGACTCGACACAAAAAATAAATCAGAAATATAAAAATACATCGATCCCTGCAAAAAGGATTAAATTTCGATTATTTTTTTTACAGGGGAGAGTGGTGGGTGCCAAAATAAACCTTAGGACATAAAGGCTTAATGTTCATTAACAAAAACTACCTCTTCAAAATTCACCCTCAAAACTACTCTTCAGGCTAGCAACAAAGCCCCTTTAGACATCGTGACGTCAGCTTCTGGGTGAAAATAAAGTTAATTAAAAAATTAAGTTAAATAAAATTAAATAATTGTCAAGTTATATTGCAAAACTAAAGCAAACTTACCCTGACAAGCGTTATCCTGTCCTGATCATCTAAATTGTCTTCGGAACCTTCTCCGTTTTCCGTTATCAAAATACCTTTGGGTTTATATCTAAATATAAAACGATGTATTTTAAAATATATAAATATTTTATTTATTTATTTATTTATTATTATTATAAGAGTTTACATATCGACCTAATAATAATTTTTTTTCAATCTAATACATTTTAATCTAGGAAAGCAAGTCAATATAATAAACACCTAATACATTTTTTAGTATAATAACTTGGCTGCACAATTGATTTTGAAAATCTGTGTGTGCAAACCAATAAAGACATTTATAGAATTCTTATTAATATAAACATTTCCTTAAGGCTATTTAATATAATTCACAATGAATTAAACTCATTACCAGTCATTCACACAATTGAAGTACTCTACAAGCTCTGAAGATTTAAGTTATTATCCAAAATCCATTGGTTTACATGTTTTTTTACAACTACATATGGCTTCAATCAAAAAGTTAAGGGCAACTTGTTGTAAAGTTTGGGACCCAAAAAAAATATATGTCTTAATAAAATCGCTAATTTCACCTGTGGTAAGATTACATTTCGATTTGTCACATTCTTAGTGCCAAAATCATGCTGAATATTTCTCCTAAAATGGGGAGACATAAGCATATATCTTATAATTGACCTTAAATATAACTGTTCCAAAGTAAGGAATTGAGATTCACAGAAAAGAAGATTGCTTGGTTTATAAAAAATTATTTTAATAATATATTTCTGTGCCACACACAAAGGGATCAGAGAACTTTTACATGCACTTTCCCACACAACCAAACCATAACTCAAGATAGATTCAATTAATGAAAAATACACCATCCTAAGTGTTTTCCTCTGCAATACATTCCTTAGTTAATAGAACTTATAAATAACCTTTCTCACCTTATCAGTTACATACTCAACATGTTCCTTCCAATTCAGACTCTCATCCATCAATACATCCAAATATTTAATACAATCTATTCTTTTAATTTTTTCCCCACATTTACATTCTTGTCCCATTTTACATCCCAATGAATGAACTGTTATCTCTTTAAAATTCGATACGCTCCGTCGGTTCAAATTAAAAGCTATACACCTGGTTTTCTCTACATTTAGTGAAAGTAAACTATGATCCAACCAGTTCTTAATTTTCATAAAAATTCGTTCAGCCTTTACTAGCCCTGTGTCCCAAGAGTCTCCAGAGTATATAATTGCTGTATCATCCGCAAAACAGAATATATCCTCCCCAAATATAGTCGACATTTCATCTATATAAATGCTAAATAGAAAGGGTCCCAATACAGTGCCCTGCGGCACACCAGATCTAACTCGCAGAAGGGCACTTATTTTGCCATTTATTTTCACTTGTTGACTCCTATGACTTAAGTAAGATTTAAATAAATTGTTAGCCACTCCTCTTATTCCAATTGCCTCTAATTTATCAGGTTAGATCCGGTGTGACACAGTATCAAAAGCCTTCTGTAGGTCCAAGAAAATCCCCATAGTTTTCCCACCCTCATCAAAACCCTTTAAAATCCTCTCAGTTACCCCATACAGAGCATCCTCGGTGCTAATATTCTCTTTAAATGCATACTGCCTTTTAGATCCAATGTTATGTTGTTTAAGAAATTTATTGACTTTTTGGATAATACATTTTTCAACAAGTTTACTTATGGTGCTAGTAAGAGATATTGGCCTATAGTTTATATTTGCTCTCTACTTCCTTTCTTAAATATGGGAACCATTATAGTTTCTTTTAAAGCTGTTGGATATATCCCAGTACAGAAAATGCGATTAATGATATGCTTCAATGGTTTCAAGAGTACTCTATGATTGGATTTTATTATTTCAGATGTAATTCCGTCTTTACCACTTTTTACATTATTTTTAAGATTTTTTATTTGAATTATAAGTTCCTCATCCGATATAGGCAAAAAGAAAAATTATTGTAAAATACTATTCCACTTCTCAGAAATAGGTTTTTTATTTAATACATTAGCTTTTATCTTATCTGCCAAATGTTCCCATACCCCAACAAAATACTGATTAAATTCATTAGCAATGTCAAGAGAATCTGTTAAAGATATGTTATTTTTGTTTAGCATAGTACCAATTTCATTATTTTTACAAACATCATCTGTAACTTCTCCTATCACTTTCCACGTTTTTTTAATATCCCTTAAATTTCGAACAATCTTTGTTTTAAAATACTCATATTTACATTGTTTTACTATCTTTGTAAGCTCTTTTCTATATTCTTTATATGTATTCAGAGTGACTAGGCAACTCGGCTTAATCACGCAACACCGCTTGTAATCCAAGGTTTGAGTCTAACTTTTTTGTTTACAACTTTCTTTTCTTCAGTACATATCCTAATAAATTTTTTTATTTTGCTAACAAATTCATTTGTACAAGTTTCAACATCATCCACCCTAGTAACATCATCCCAGTCTGTCTCTGAGATCATATTTTGAAATTTATCAATATTTAGAATTTGAATTGATTTATTTTGTTTTTTATTTTGTATATTGTTAATGTAATCTAGACCTATGTTTAAGAATATGGGATAATGATCCGTCAGATAGTCAAATAAAACCACTGGAATAATTTTATCATAAATTAGAGTATTGCACTTCATGAAAACATGATCTATGCAAGTAGCCGAGCTGCCCTGAACCCTGGTTGGTTTATTAATTAAGCTCACTAGACCAAAACTATGCATCATGGTTAAGTAATGATTTACAGTAAGTGAATTTCGATCCATTATGTTGACATTTATGTCACCGACAAACACAAAGAGTTTCTGTTGTTTGACATTACATTGGTTTAAAATATCATGAAAATCATTCAAAAACTGCTCTATGTTCAATGCATGAGATCTGTAGAACCCAACTATATCAGCTGTAGTATTATTTTTACAAATGGATACCTTTAGATATTTCACATTATTTACCTGAATTAGAACAAAATTTTGAAAAACTTCCTCTTTTACATACACCATACATCCATCCCATGAGTTGAGTTTACTTTCATTCTAAAACATTCGGTACCCATTTATACTAAAATCCGAAATATCGTAAATGGTATGAGTTTCTGACATAATGATCACATCGAACACTTTAGATGAGTTCTCCAAAAAAACCATAAAATTATCAAAATTAGTACAGATTCCTCTTATATTTACATGAATCAAAGTAATATTGCCAGACATATGGTCAAGACCAATAACCTCTGCTAGACTATTACATTCCACAGTTTCACATTCCTTATAAGTATCTAAGAGATCATTCATCACAGCGAATGTTATAACAAAATATCATTATTTACAACCTTGATTAATTACATACTAGATTACTCAAGATCACATTCATTACTAATCAATGTAGGACGGTCCTGATCAGTTTTTTTGCAAAAATATTTCCATCAATGCAATATACCAGTTTATATTTATTCGCCTTGCAAGCTTCCCTGGCCTTTTTGAAAAGTAATCTTCTTTGTTCCGTCAAATCATCATTCAGGTATATTTTACCATTTTTACCTTCAAAGCCACATTTTTCCAGTGTTAATCCCTTCATTTCATTAACCTTCTTCATTATTCCACGTTTTTTTGTCATAACTTCCTAATTTCACCATTATAGGTCCATTTTCTGATTTTCCCATTCTAAAGGCTTCTCCCAGATCACCCTTATTTAGTGGTATTTCCATTTCTCTGCAAATACAACCAACAATATTGACACGATTCATTTTAGATTGCTTAGGTACCCCCATCACAACAATGTTTTTACACCTTTCCCTCTGCTCCAAATTGGCTACTCTAGATTCCAAATCTTGATGTTTGGTTTTAAGAAAGTTATTTTCCTTCTTTAATACCTTCACTTCACTAAAAAGAGCCTCCAAGGTGACTTTTTGTTGGTCAAATACATCCGACATGTATTGTACAGCAGCTTTAATTTATTTTAATTCTTTGCTCATGGATGCCTTAAATGGGTCCATAAGTTTATTCAATGTGTCCTGTATCATAGATTTGACTTGTTTACGTCCATTTGGTCTCCAATTCTATTGTTCTCTTGGGTTTTTGATGAGCTTTCAGGTATAATCTCACTTCTCTGTGTTACCAAACAACAAAACACGTTTTCGTTTTTGTCCACCACTTTAGCCTGATAAGCACAACTTGGGTGAAAACTAGACCCACAATTTATACAGTCCAATAATGGCTACAGCCTTTTTTTTGCAGTGTTTGCACTTTTTAGCAACTAAATTATTAGAACCATGTGTGCTTGACATAGCTCATAATCGGCGATAATCAATACGGCTTTCGCAAAGAGAGATCGACAGGATTGGCCTACGTCACTCATATATGCAGTAGGGCAATTGAGAACTACGGAGAATCTCGAGCGATTGCGTTGGACATTTCAAAGGCATTCAACAGAGTTTGGCATGACGGACTGCTCAACAAACAGCCGTCCTTCGGACTGCCAGCCTCTCTCTGCAGCTGGCTTGCCAGTTTCCTTAATGACCGATCACTGCACGTTGCGGTTGATGACACATCTCAGATACATTCACCATGAACGCGGGCGTGACTCAGGGCGCAATACTTCCACCAACTCTGTTTCTCAGTTTCTCATCTATTGTAATGACCTGCTGACTGAAAAAAAATCCTGTTTACAGTTTTGCACATGACAGTACCCTTGTCTCCTACTTTAGATCAGTAAAATCCTTACCAGCGACTGAGACTCATCACCGCAGACAGGAGCAGATTACAGCATATAATCAAGACCTGGAGAAAGTTCAAAGTTGGGGCGATCGAAATTTGGTCCAGTTCAATGCAGCAAAGACCCAAGCTTTTTTTAACCAAAAAGATAAGAATATCGCTGCAAGATGCAGGTTTCGCACAGGCTGGATGATAACCGTAAAATCACTAGAAACACTTTGAACCCGTCTTTCTGGAGTTGGATTTACATATCTGAAAACTAGAAGAATTAACCAAGATTGCTTGGAAAATTATTTTAGCAGCGCTAGGCAACAACAAGAGAATTTCTTATAACGTTTCAAAGGGCATTTAGAAAACTATTCTGCCAAACATTTTTACATTCTTATATGTGAATTGTACCGATGACTTAGCAATTTTACAAGTTCAACTAAAAAACGCGAGGAAAACAACAATTCTTAAAAAAAGTGTTGGATCTTTAAAAAAAAATGGAAGCAATAAATTTACCAGATTATGATTATCGAAAAGAAAACACAACAACACAAAATGCATTTGTTTATGTCTGTGGCTACCTAATAAATGAAGTCGGAAGTCCTCAAAATACATGTCTTAAATTTGCAAAAGACACTGAAAATCAAGACAACACGAAATTATTTACTACTTTTAAAGCATTTAATACAGACTCTGAAATTTATGGGAGTTTAAAATCACCAAATGAAAAATTGATATACTATATTTATGGATTGGAAAAAATATTTACATCGCTGTTTGATGAATTTTGTACAGGGGAAAATATTTCTCAAAGATGTTTTGGTGAAATGAAAGGACTCCAATTTGGCCATCCATGTGATAAATTTCCACTTTTGTACATAATTAAATTATTTGTAAGGCTCAAAATATTTTTCGTATCAAAATTTACAAGATTTATACAGCTTCAAAAAATCTGACAAAAATAATCGAAAATTGCAAATTTTGTCTCATTTATAAATTTAAACTTTAACAAAATAAATAGTTTATCATTACATTAATTACTTTTTATTTCATTTTTTTGTCTAATAAATTATAAGAAATGGTTAAATGTACAAATTACTTACATTTAAGCACCATCCCAATTAATGCCGAATATGCCGTCCCAAGTAAAATATAAGATAATACTCGACGTCCCTGCAGTTTCTCTGTAACCGCTTTATCAAGGCCACAGAAACCGATGTTGGAATTTCGCCACACTTTCGCATCTGTTGTGTATTAATTTGTGCTGCAGCTATTCAAAAACCGTGTCAATCATCATCTTCGCACACACACACCGCTCGTTGAGCACCATAGGATTTCTCCTTAGTGTGTGTGCCACCGCCATAAAAAAAAATCTAAAAAAATAATAATCTATATTAAATAATAGAATATCTTGTGGGGCCCAACTCTGAATTAATAGAAAAATGCTCCCTTAAATTTGGAAATCTCATTTAGTATTGTGAAACGGAAAGTGGGTTAATCTACGCTCATTTCCGTATAACTAAGGTTACATTTGGATACAGAACAGATGGAATGAAGCAACTGACTAGGTGGAGGTGAAAGGTCGTTGCTCATGGCTTCTAGGTAAAATATGTTCATAACAATAGGATGTAAACACACTGCGAACCTGGTTTGTAAAGGAAATGAACAGGAATTGAAGAAAGGGCAGCGAATACAATAGGTAAACAAAAAGATGTAATCGGCCTTCATTTCACAATTTTCCAGGCTCGTAAATTTCTTATCGAAACCAATTAATTTACGATTTGTTGGGTTGTATCTTGCATACACATGTATTGTATTCATTTAACAATAGCTATTTATTTTACCGATATGATTTAGTGAAATATTTCACATCCCAATTGAATTAAAGAGATCCACCCATAACATTTGAAAACTTTTGTGTTTTTCTTTATAATTTGATATCCATGAAGCCTCGAGGTTGAAACAAGACAAAAATAAAGTAGTCCACTTAATAAAAAAAGTTTTAGATGACTATTATCAAAGTATACATAAACTAATAGCTCCACTCCACTAAATATTTTTTATCCGATCGGACGAAAAACGACACCTTTCCGATGTGTTTTCTCACCGCAAAAGTCATGATTCCAGTATATTGTATTCGTTGCTTGGCAACATGCAATAACTGTACAAGAATAGAAAATAACAGTCCGCGAATATAACATTCCCGTCCTAGGCCGGGAATGTAACATTTCTGTCGTATTCAAACGCCTTGTTTGTCAGATCTGACGTCTATCAAAATTAACATTTAGCTGTAGTTTCCGTAGCTACGTAATAAACTTCAAGCTCGCTCGATTCAAAACTTGATATTATGTTGAGTTTAATTTTAAAACACGTTTTTATTTACAGTAATATTTGACTCTATTTATATAAGTACGTATTCTAATTAATTTCGATCGGATAAAAAATAGTATGTGCAACTCGTAGGAAAAGCACATTCCTGGACTCCTGTGTTGCTGGCCTCGGCTGCGCCTCGTCCAGCAACTACCACAGTCGTCCAGGAATGTTTTGCTTTTCCTCCTAGTTACACAATATACTATTTTCTTCAAACGTCAGTAAATCCGTCATTACTCGACTGTGTAGGCGGCCGTGAAGTTTCGTTTTTCCTCCGCCGGAGCTTTACTTTTCACTTTTCCGCCGGCGGAGGTAAAACTGTTGTCATAGCAACATAGATACAATACAAACAGACAACAAAATAAGCGTCAACAACTCAAGATTTATTAAACTACAATTTGTATTTATCACTCAATTTGTGCCTGCATTTCTAAAAATCACTAATCTAGGAACAAATTGGTTATTATTTAATCGAACTTACTCAATAACTGCTTATCAATACGGAATTAAAACGCAATCGGAGCCGCAATCTTAAAAAATAATTATTGTTGACAGTGTCCACTGACAGCTTTATGTTACATTATATTCACCGACACCGGTCTAAGCAAGGCCACCTACGACCGTGGTCTAAGCCGCCTTGCGAACGCATTTATTTTTAATAATAATTAGATATTATTACTATTAAAAAGAGATGTTTTTGCATTAATTTGTCGATATTTGAAGAAAAAACAGCATATTTTATTTGGAGGAAAAGTTACTTTTCATGGCTTGCTCTCTATTACCAGCCTCACTCCGTTCGGCTGTTAAACACGAGCGCGCCATGAAAAGTATCACTTTTCCTCCATATAAAATAATATACTATTACAACTTTGCGCAGTTTCACTTTACCCAGCCGGCAGTCAGTAGGTCTTTCGGTACGGGTACATACAATCTCCTGAATACATGTCTGGTAAACGCTTGACTAGAGGAAGCCAGGCGAATCACGTGATAGAAAAGAATGTGGCAGAATTACATCAAAAAATTTGCCGCTGAGTGAACCTACTAGTTTGTTTATACTATGCTATTATTTTGTAACGTGGAATCAACATCTAAGGTTTTATTTTTAGTCCTTCATTGGACTAGAGGGCATTGTAATTGCCTACCATTTTGAAACCATGTCTGATATTTTCGGTTAGGTTCGCCAGTATTGTTGCATGACTCGTATCATATACATACTACATATATACACTGTGAGCCAAATTAAATTGGAACCTTCTTTAATCCTTAATAACTTTTTTATTTTCAAAGAATTTTCTATAATTTTTGAATATGTTATGGCCTAAGGTATTGGAATTAAAAATAACCTCGCAAAGAGGACCTACTTCAGTGGTGTACAGAAAAGGGGGTATTTTTCAAAACCAATGTATTTCAGGTCCTTGCAAAAATCGGCCAAATGAAATAAAAACGTAAAAAGGGACAAAACATATTAGAAAGGGTTCGGAAGTTGCTCTTGCTCTACAACGCGCAAATAAGACCGTGCTTAGAGTATTGCTCACACAGCTGCTGGATTCCATTCATTAGGGAGCTGTGCGTCTCGTCGGCGGCCCGGAGTTGACCCGGAATCTGGATAGTCTGGAACACCGCAGACGTGGCCGGGATATCCCTGTTTTACAGATACCTTCACGGCACATGTTCCCAGGATTTGGCACGCCTCATCCCGCCCCTGGCAGCGCCTGTCAAATAGTCACGACAGACGGCAAGAGCGCACCAGTTGGTCGTACAACTGGAAACACCTAGAACATCGCTTTACAAGAACTGCTTTGTCTGGCGCACTGCATCACTCCTGGGAGTGAGCCAGGACATCTGTTTCCCCCTAATTATAACCTATAACTATTCAAGAACTGTGTGAATCAACATCTTCGCACGGATCTCCCTTTAGTGTGTGTGCCACTACCATAAAAAAAAATACTGACCATTAAAAAACCAGGTCAATACAAAAAAAATAACATTTATACTTTAATTTTGGGAAAACCATGTCTTGTAGGCCAAGTTAAATTGGATATTTTTTTAATGCTTTATGTTTTTATATTTTCAAAGGATTTTTTATCATTTTTGGATATATAATAAATTTCTGTACGCCACTGAAGTAGGCCCTCTTACCGAAGTTATTTTTAATCCCAACATCTTCAGCCCTAACATATCCAAAAATGATAAAAAAATCCTTTGAAAGTAAAAAAGATATTAAGCATTTAAAAATTTTCCAATTTAATTTTGCCCTTTTTTTAATGAATATATATTTTTCTACTACGATGCTTAAAATACTCACTTTACGCACTCTCGAAGATTCGTAAAATAGGCCTTTTTAATATGCAGTGCATAAAATAAGTTATTTTACGCACTAGTGCGTAAAATAATTTATTTTACGAACTAGTGCGTAGAGTAATTTAATAATATTTTTGTTTTTTCATATATTTTTTGGTAGTAGAAAAAAATTTGTATGCTATTCATGTGTAAAGTACCCTTTTTTATTCCGATTCATAAAAAAGGGTCACTTGACACACTTGTTGCATAAATAACTATTTTTTAGGTTCATAAAATGCGAACCTGCCCATAAACCTGAATATCCTTACCAGTCAAATCGCAAAGGTGATATCAAACAGCATTCAGTCAGGTCTTTGAAGTGTTCTTATGAAGATCCAAGGAATGAAATATCTAAGTATCATCTCAACAACCACCAGATTAATCACCAAGCCGGAGACACAAAAAGTTGGCATAAATGTCCAGAGTGCCCCTATAAAACAATCACCAAAAGAAATTTTTCACGGCATTCCATAATTCATAAACCTGCTGATGAAGTCCAGTGGTTTCATTGTTTAAAATGTTCATATAAAACAATTCGGAAAAATGATTTAAGAAACCACTTGAAGACGCATGTAACTGCTAATCAACACGGCGAAGACGCAGGGGTTTGGCAAAAATGTTCAGATTGCCCCTTTAAAACAATCTACAAACGTGATTTACAACGGCATTCCATAATTCATAAACCTGCTGATCAAGTCCAGTGGTTTCATTGTTTAAAATGTTCATATAAAGCAAATCGGAAATCTTCTCTAATAACCCACATGAAGACACATATAAATACAATTCAAAAAGACGCAGACACTAGAATCCGGCATATATATCCAGAGTGTCCATATAAAACAATTTGGAAAAATGATTTAAGAATCCAGAAGAAGGCACATATAACTATTGATCGACACGGCGAAGATTCAAGTGTATGGCATAAATGTCCAGTGTGTCCCTTTAAAACAATCTACAAATGCAATTTAGCATCGCATTCCATAATTCATAAATCTGCTGATGAAGTCCAGTGGTTTCATTGTTTAAAATGTTCATATAAAACATCTCGGAAATACGTTTTAAAAAACCACATGAAGACACATATAACTGCTGATCAACACGGTGAAAACGCAGGGGTTTGGCATAAATGTCCCGAGTGTCCATATAAAGCAATCTACAAATGTAGTTTAGCATCGCATTCCATAATTCATAAGCCTGCTGATCAAGTCGAGTGGTTTCATTGTTTAAAATGTTCATATAAAGCAATTCGGAAAAATGATTTAAAAAAACACTTGGAGACACATTTAACTACTGATAAAAAACGCAAAGACAAAAGTGTTTGGCATAAATGTCCAGAATGTCCCTTTAAAACAATTTACAAAAGTAATTTAAATGCCCACGCCATAATTCATAAGTCTGCTAATCAAGTCGAGTGGTTTTATTGTTTAAAGTGTTCATATAAAACAAATCGGAAATGCAGTCTAAGAAAACACGTGAAGATGCACAGAAGTGCAACATTCTGACGTTTACAATTTGATCAAAACCATAAGTTTTGTCTGCCTTGAAAGATTTGTTTCGATATGAACTTTCGATTGTTTCGTGGTTTTATTTTATTCAGTTCAATATTTCAGATTGTCAGAAACAACATTTGGTTCGTCATTACATGAAATTCAATGAACTTCCTATAAAATTCAATATTTTGTATAATTTTCTATCATACAATAATATCAACAAACAATCACGAACTAAAATATTCTTGTATTGAATAAAAGGTATGATTGAGGCATAGCTTATTTTATTCCTCTCGTTCCTAAAGAGCTCGACACATGATTGAAGATTTTCAGTTTTATAATGTAACAGCGTTTTGCTGATTTAGTTAATCCATGATTGGGCAATCTAAAAGTGTCAGGGGTCTTCAACGATACAAAATTCTCAGCATTCCTCTAAACATATATACAACAGTTAATCGGCGAGGTTTTCGACGACTTGGGCTATGGCATATTTAAGGACGTCGGAAGCAATTATTAAGCTTTTCCAAATTATGCATACTTTTTTGGCCCACACGGTATAAAGGAATTAAATCAGATCTTATTTTATTTTTATCTATTTTCCTCTTATAAACACATACTTTTGAGGATACTGTTCATACAAGATTTAATAATCCCCGCTTATCCGGGTTTGTTTAAATTCAAATACAAAAAGCTTATTTTCCATTCTTTATTAATAAAAAAAAAAATCGCGCCAACTTCGTCGCGTGGTTACGTCACGACAGAGCAGCTGTGTGAAAAAATCCGGCCGATGTAAGCATTTTCTGTAGGTTATTATTCTTGACTCTAAAGTTGACTTAGAAATCCCGTCGAGAATAAAATAACTAAAATAAAACAAATGTATTGTCAATTTCACTACAAGTGCGTTCTGTTAAGAACCAGTTTCTTCATGAACCAGAAAACCACCGCCGTTTATTGGCCGGTTAACCGTAACCAGGTTGATTTACGGAACCCACCCACCAATTGCTAGGAGGAGAAGGAACTCTCGTCTACCTACAGCAAATTTTAGACTTTCGGACCAGACAAAACTATCCCAAATCAAACATACCCCCATGGCAAAATTCAAAATCGAGAAAAAAGAACTGAAAATATATTAATTAGCACGTGCGCATGCGTGAAGGCTCAAAATTCCAGTAGCTAGACGCGAATAGAGAAGAACGTTCAAGAAAATGATAATTATTTTGTCCTATGTAGGAATGGCAACATCGAACCAAGAAACCGATGTATCTCTACATCGGAAAGATAACATCGATGTATCGATAAAAAAAACATCGATTTTTTTTTTCTAGTTTAATTAAAATTTCATACTTTTTAAAACTTGAAAGGAAATGTGTGACCACTGACCAGTATAGGTACATAAATTACACGTTACTGCTTTGGGAGAACTATGTAAGCTAAACATGTTTTATTTAAAAATGTAAGTGACAAAAATACGCGTTATATTAAACTATCAAATAAAACAAATTATTTTTAATAATCAAATAACACGAGACATTTTTATGATTAATAATATAATACTTATGCGTATGCAGATACAAACAATATAGTGAACAATGGGGAACTTGCATAAAAATTAAATTTGAAAAACATTACTCACAAACATAATTTAATACTATTAAAAGAACCACAGTTCACAAAAAAACTAATTTTCAATTTTTGTATAATAAATATAAGCAATTAAAAACTGCATAATTCAAATTATTCTTGTAACGCGCCGTCCTTGGCTGGGAGCGGTTGTGACGTCAAGTAGCTCGTTTGTCGTCGCGTTTGACGGACGGCAAAGCAGGGAACGTCTTAGCTTCCATTATTATTATTAATATTAAAGCACAGATTAAAGTACAAATCAATACGAATTATAACAAACACCCTGGCAATTCAACGACAAGCAGTAATAAACGTAAATATTTTAATACTTGTGGCTGCCGATGCCATACTGCCTTCACTGACATTTTAAGGTAATTATGTCAATGACTGCTTTCCGATCGAACGAGCGGTGTGACGTCACGTGTCGTTTAAAATGAGTAGCTTGCGGTCACAACTTTAATTGTTTATTGCAAATTAAATATTGCGATTTGAGGGCAGCGGCGGCTTCTCAATAAGTGCGCCCGTGCGCGCGCACTGCCTGC
>JAEQML010060264.1:0-27416 GCA_016904865.1 Pissodes strobi | reverse complement strand
CAAAATTATTTCAACTGGCAACAGCGGAGGTATGCAATTTGTCAAAAATAAACTGATAGAGTCTAACCAATCTGCGGTGAGATTTCTCTATAATTTTCATGCGGCGTTGCCGAATTTCAATTTTGACTTTCTTGAATTTTTAACTTTCATAATCGAAATTGTGAAAAAATTTTCAGATCTTCTGTTGGGAGTCCAACATAATGTAATTCATGTCGATTAAAATGCAAAATTATTTCAACTGGCAACAGCGAAGGTATGCAATTTGGCAAACATAAATGGATAGATCGGAAACAAACCGATCCAAACCCATAAATGATCTAGAAATTTGACTTTAATTATATACACAGTTGTTGCGCCAGCTTATTCAGTGTTACAAACGTGCCTTTTTTCATATGTTACGTGTACAGAGGACGTCCCAAATAAAGGTTTGTGGGAGATATTTACCTCCTCGGCGATTTCCGTA
Source organism: Pissodes strobi (assembly GCA_016904865.1). Taxonomy (NCBI): domain Eukaryota; kingdom Metazoa; phylum Arthropoda; class Insecta; order Coleoptera; family Curculionidae; genus Pissodes; species Pissodes strobi. The sequence goes on along the minus strand of JAEQML010060264.1, from coordinate 26,953 downwards.
ATCAGGCCTTCGATCGTCCTCGGGCAGGGGTCTTTGGTCGATCGGAGGAGGTCTCGGTCTGGGGTTGGGGTCTCCGTAGTCGTCGTCCCAACGATCTCCTGGCCGTCGAAGTGGCCTTCCTACGTCTATTGGCCGGTTATCTGGAACTGTTTTTGATAACGTTATTAATTTTTTTTCACGTGGGTTTAAACGGTCGGTGTGAACGTAGCGTTAACCTTTGGGTGTTCGAAATTGCATATTCCTCAAGTTGTGTTATTATGATCCTCATAAAGAAGGCCATGTATTTATTTAAATTAATTTTATATTTTATATAAAATAGTAGTTTGGGTCAGTTATATTTTCTCATTTTTGGAAGAATATTCGAGCTTGAACCAACATAGCAATCACTAATTCATTACCAATTAGTCTTTAGGTCTTAAATTATCCTGACAAATTTCAATTCAAAATAAGCTTTATTGTCAAGATCATTAAAATTATATTAAAAATATACAGGACGCATGAACAAAGAACATTGCATTTACAGTAACTAAAATTAAATGCTATTTATCACAATAGAGTCACTCAACAACAAACAAATGTGGAAAGGCCAGTGTTTAGATAACCAAATTACCACTAAACAAATAAAATACGCCCCACCTTAAACTAGACAGAAAGTGTAGATAAAATAAGACATTACAAGTTACAATATCACTTGTTACAATAATGCCTGGATAGTATGAATACGTTGAAAAATGTGCGTAGTAACTAAATCCAGTTATACAAAACATTGCAAAGCTTATTTACGGCATGTAATATGGTTAGATACAGGAAACAATCCCAGCCATACAGTCACACCAAGGAACGACGAAAACAAAACCTCCAAAACATTCGAGATAGTCGGCAAGTTTCATGATCACCAGACATGTCAGAAGATCAATGATCAAAGGAAGCAAAGAGTCCATAAATTAGGGATGGTCGGATAATTATAGTTTCATCATCATCAAAGAACTGGGATACAGAGTAGTAAGCCTTAGCAAGTAATAATGATTTAACCAATTTTCGAAAGTATTCCGTTGACTGTACATCCCTTATATCACTTGGTAAATGATTGTACATTTTTTTCGCATTATAAAATACAGAATTTTTGACTAGAGTGGAATGAGGCATTGGCAACGATAACATTCCAGCTAACGTCGGGTAACACATTACATTTCTTATGAATCAGAGATACCGTTTCCAGGATGTATAAAGAATAAAAGGTCAGAATCCTATGTTTGATGAACAGAAGTCTGCAGGGGTCTCTTGCGCCCGCCCCACACAAGTACCGCAAAGCTCGTTTTTGTAGGCTAAACACCGAATTTGACAAGTACTGATTGGAATTACCCCAGAAGGGAATACCGTGTACCTCATGTGGTATTCGATAAGGGACAAATATGCTGTCCTTGCAACAGTCAGGCCTAGTTCCCCCGCTATTACCCTGACAGCAAAGTAGCCAGATGCCAGCCTTTTATAAAGGCCAAATATGTGCGGCTTAAAACCTATTTTTCATATCTATGGCTATACCCAAAAAGTTAACTTCTGTACAACTTAAGATCTCATCATTACCAAGATGTACATCAGCCATTGTACAATTATTGAAATGCAAGATGCAGGTCTTGGAGATGTTAAAGGCTAGTAAGGTAGCATCACACCATAATTTAACTTTCTCTATATCTTCCGATATTATTATTTTTAATTGGTCAGCCCTAGAATTGTGCCATAGAATGGTTGTGTCATCCGCGAATAAGGTAAAACGTGCCCTAATGTTTAAATGCACTATATCGTTAATATATAATAAAAATAGGATGGGGCCCAATACAGAACCCTGCGGTACCCCAAAAGCCACGGCAGCTTCATTCGACTCAGGATTCTGCAATTTAACTTTCTGCTCTCTGCCGCTCAGATATAGCCCAAACCAGTCCACTGAGCTACCCCTAAACTCATAAATCTGAAGTTTCTGCAGCAGTATTTCGTGATCAACGCAATCAAAAGCTTTTGAGAGATCACAGAAAACTAGAGCAGCCAATAATTGTTCTTCATTGAGCTGCAAGCATCATTGAGAAATGAAAATACAGCATCACTTGTACCCCGCCCGCTTTGGAAGCCATACTGGCAAGTGTTAAGAATTTTTATATTTACTTATAAAATAAATTACTCGCGTTTTCACTAGTTTTTCCACTATGTTTGCTAGCGTAGGTATCAACGAGATAGGTCTGTAGTTTGATGGCGACTCAGTGTCACCATGTTTGTGAACTGGAATTCAATTGAAGTCTTTAGTGAATTTGGAAAGGTAGGTACCCGTAGCAAACGAGTAATTTATGGCCTCAACCAAAGCATTTAAAGCACAATTATGCAAATGCTGAAAAATTCCAACCGAGATACCGTCCCATCCAGCAGATCTTATATTCTTTATTTCGCTGAATGCTTCATGGAGCTCCTCCATATTAGTAGGAACAAAATAAAAGGAGACCGGAACAAAAGCATTTTTTAAATAGTCTAAAGGATCGTTTTTAGGAACAACATCTTTAACAAGATTACGAGCTATACTACAAAAAAAGTCATTGATATCATTGGGTTTCAAGGAGGTCTCGCATACAACCCTGCTATTCCTTCCTTTCAGATCATCAACTCTCCCTCCGTTTGTTATTGGCCTTGTTGATACGATCAGTAAAATAAGAATTCTTAGCAAGTTGTATCAGTTTCCTGTAAACATTATGGTATCTATTGAAATATCCCACAAAAAAAATACTAGACAGGAAATACTTACGAGCAGTGTGCAGGAATTTCAAGTTTATGGCCGAGACCTTGATACCCTTGGTAATCCATGATTTTTTCCTGTTTTCTTCTTAAGTTTTTTATTGGAAAGCTTGCATTAAAAGTATTAGTTATAAGAACTAATTGGCTGGGCTTCAAGGAAACATTAAAACATACATTGAAGATTCCGAAAATAAATTCCGATGAAGGGCTAGAGAGGTATGCTACCCAATTCAACGAAGAAATAATCAAGGCTTATAAAACCAATTCCATTACGAAAACATTTCAAGGGTGTTCTATCAAATTACTTCCGAAAGAACTACAAAATCTTATTAGAAATAATAGGAAACTCAGAAAGGACTACACAAGGAATAAAACTGAAGACCTAAAATCACTATTAAATACCCGTTCTGGCATACTTAGAGAAAAGTTGAAGGATTATAGGACCAAGCTTTGGGACGATAAGATTAAGAAACTAAGTGTGAAAGATCACTCAGTTTGGAGAGTATTCAACACCTTGAAGAGACTGAAACAGCATGTTCCACCAAATCACGGAAGGAATGGGTTGGTATACTCTGACCTAGACAAGGCTGAAGAAATAGCAACGACATGGGAGGAAATATTTAAAGTCAACAATACAGACTATAGCAATCCCAAATTTGACAGTCGCGCAAATAGGGAATTTAAGGAAATTCTTAAACAAAAAGGACCGAACCGTATCAAGGACTTTGCCACCCCAGGTGAAGCGAAATATATTTGCTGCCACCAAAAGGTAAAAAAGGCACCAGGAATGGATGGAGTCAACAACAGAATGCTTAGAGCACTACCAGATAAGGGATTTGTTTGTATAGCCCAGATGGCTAACGCAGTACTTAGGCTATGCTATTTTCCTAAGATATGGAAAACATCTTGCATTTTTACCATAAGGAAACCCGGGAAAAATCCGACATTTGCTGCTAACTACAGACCTATTAGTTTGCTCCCTGTAATAGGGAAAGTTGTGGAAAAGATCCTAAAGAAAAGGCTTGTAAAAGTAATAGATAATCTGGGAGTTATACCCCATCAACAATTCGGATTCAAAAGTGGGCATTCTTCGGAACACCAAGGACTGAGAGTTGCTGAGTATATCTCGATGTCGTTTAATTTGGGCATGGCAGTGGGTTCGGTGTTCTTGGACGTAGAAAAGGATTTTGATTCGTTATGGCACCAGGGTATGGCATTAAAACTAAAAGAACTTAAATTCCCCGAAATGTGGAGAAGATTAATCATAAATTACCTTCATGGCAGAAAATTATTGCTTGCGGTGGAGTTGGTTGGTATGCCTTCGGGAGAGCCCAACACTACCCCCAAAGCCTAAGGGAGTGCGCATAAGGGAGCGTTACTCCACCTGACAAAAAAAAATAGAAGAGGAACTCTTTTAAGGGGTCCGCAGTCTTTAAAATATCCGACCATTGGACATTGAGACAACCCACATAAAACCTGTCAAAATGTCCTTTTTCGGCAATGTATTACACATCTTAAGTTCAGGCAGAATACACAAAACCGCTTCATGGTCAGAAAGACCTGCCTTTATGACCCTACAGGAAACACCATCCATGCTTGAACACACATAATCCAGAATGGAAGACGAAAAATAAGTGATTCTAGTAGGAGTAGATACATGCATAATTAGATTATGAGACTGTAACAGGTTTTTAAGTTCTAGCACCGAGTAGACAGGCTCTGATGTCATAATCAATATTTAACCCGCTAAAACTATATTAGAACTAGGATGAAATTTTAACAATAAAATTTCCAGTCTTTCCACAAACACACGCTCGCTACACATGTGAGGACACGGAGGACACACGCTACTAACAAAAAGAAACGAAATATTAATTTTCTTGACAAAATGGCGAATGAAATAATAATGAACTATTATAGGTACTACAGTATTCCGTTAATTATAATTAAATATTTCTACGAACTAGTACATTTTAAAAATACCTTGAACTATACAGGGTTAGTAAAAAGAACCGGAACGCTTAAATATCTTCAAAATCGTTAAAGCTACATTTACAAAATTCGGTACCTGGGGGTTTTCGGGCATGCGGAATTGAACCATGATATGGGCACTGTTGCCAGATTTCCCAGTTTTGTGCCGCACGGAGTCATTTTGTTATCTTAAATGGAACGCCCCACTTATTTTTATTGCAATGAATTGGGCGTATCAAATTTAATACGATCCCAAATTTTCAAAATTTTATCTTTTCTAATTGCTGAGATGTGACAACAACGCATTAGTAGTAAAAAGTACCGGAACGCTTAAATATCTTCAAAATCGCTCAAGCTGCATTTACAAAATTCGGTGCCTGGGGGTTTCCGGACATGCAGAACTGAACCATGATATGATATCGGCACTGTTGCCAGATTTCCCAGTTTTGGGCTTCAAGGAGTCATTTTGTTATCTTAAATGGAACGCCCCATTTGTTTTATTTGCAATAAATTGGGCGTATCAAATTTAGTAAAACACCAAATTTTCAAAATTGTATCTCTTTTAATTGCTGAGATGTGACAACAACGCATTTTTAGTAAAAAGTACGGGAACGCTTAAATATCTTCAAAATCGCTTAAGCTGCATTTACAAAATTCGGTACCTGGGGGTTTCCGGGCATGCTGAATTGAACCATGATATTGACATTGTTGCCAGATTTCCCAGTTTTGCGGTACACGTAGTCAAAATTGTGATGTTGTCGTATCTCAGCACATAATAGATAAAATTTTGAAAATTTGGAATCCTACTAAATTGGGCGCACCCAATTTGTTGCAATAAAAACAAAAGGTGCGTTCCATTTAAGATAACAAAATTACTACGTGTACCGCAAAACTGGGAAATCTGGCAACAGTGTCAATAACATGGTTCAATTCCGCATGCCCGGAAACCCCCCGGTACCGAATTTTGTAAATGCAGCTTCAGCGATTTTGAAGATATTTATGCGTTCCCGTACTTTTTACTAAAAATGCGTTGTTGTCACATCTCAGCAATTAAAAGAGATACAATTTTGAAAAGTTGGTGTTTTACTAAATTTGATACGCTTAATTTGTTGCAATAAAAACAAATGGGGCGTTCCATTTAAGATAACAAAATGACTCCGTGTAGCGCAAAACTGGGAAATCTGGCAACAGTGCCGATATCATGGTTCAATTCTGCATGCCCGGAAACTCCCAGGTACCGAATTTTGTAAATGCAGCTTGAGCAATTTTGAAGATATTTAAGCGTTCCTGTACTTTTTACTTTTACTAAATATGCGTTGTTGTCACATCTCAACAATTAGAAGAGATAAAATTTTAAAAATTTGGGGCCTTACTAATTTTGATACGTCCAATTTATTGCAGTAAAAATAAGTGGCGCGTTCCATTTAAGATAACAAAATGACTCTGTGTAGAGCAAAACTGGGAAATTTTGCAACAGTGCCGATATCATGGTTCAATTCTGCATGCCCGGAAGCCCTCAGGTACCGAATTTTGTAAGTGCAGCTTGAGCGATTTTGAAGATATTTAAGCGTTCCGGTACTTTTTACTAAAAATGTGTTGTTGTCACATCTCAGCAATTAGAAGAGATAAAATTTTGAAAATTTGGGGCCTTACTAAATTTGATACGCCCAATTTATTGCAATAAAAATAAGTGGGGCGTTCCATTTAAGATAACAAAATGACTCCGTGTAGCACAAAACTGGGAAATCTAGCAACAGTGCTGATATCATGGTTCAATTCCGCAAGCCCGGAAACCCCCAGGTATCGAATTTTGTAAATATAGCTTTAACGATTTTGAAGATATTTAAGCGTTCCGGTTCTTTTTACTAACCCTGTATAGTGTGATTCGCAAAATCGAGGCAACGTAAAATTACCCTTATATAAATGGAGCATCTTATATTTTTTTACCTAGAATTTGTACCCCCTATGTAATGTTTATGTTTATATAACCCCCAGCCCCAGACTATACTTTTGTTCAGTTGCGACGTTGCCAAGGTATAATAAAATTCATTTGCCTACATTTGTCAATAAATAAGCAGCAATAATTGTTTAATTTCTTGACAAGGGCGTACCTAATTGTAATAAAATTGACGTGCCTTTTGAAGTAGCAAAGTCAGAGTCCACTTTCGGTGCAACGGGAAGTTTTTTTGGTGTAATTTGGACATGCACAATTTTAAAATCCAAAACTTATTGGCTGTAACTATAGTAATAATGTATTTGATGTATTTGAAAGAAAATAATTATTTATTTTCAGCAAATAGATAAAACATTGCAAAAATTAGTGCAAACTGCGACCACAAAACTGTTTTAAAATTAATCATGCATGTAGGTAACCTGTGACGACAAAATTATAGATTGCCATGCCCTTTTGTTTCCCTACATGTCAATTTTAGAGAGCGTCCGTCGCCATTTTGTCGTCTTTTTTAATTTAAGCATCAGTCGCTGTTTAATGTATTACCGCTGAATTGCTGTTAAATAATTATGGAAGAAAGTTGTAAAAATACGAACAACACCGTCAGTAGCACAGGTAGGATATGATTTTTTAATAATTTATTTGAGATCTATGAGTATTGGTAAATAATAATATCCAATATCTCGTGTCATTTTTTATGCGGCATATTTTCCTAATGAGGTTTAAATTTTGAATATTGCGGCAATTTTTGCCGGTCTCACATAAGTATACACGGTGTCCCATATAAGAATGCACACTACAGGGATCTCGTAAAACAGAAAAGGTACAAAGATGATTAAATTAGAGAAAAATTGCGCCTTGCTGAACCCTACGACGACATGTTTCGAAATCTAAAAAAATACGATTACTTCCGATGATATTTAGGAAAAACCGAATGTTTCCGATTTAATTTCTATTTTTTTCTGACTTTATTTGACAAGATATGACAATGCAAATTTCACATTGCCATTGCTACTTTTCCTGTTCTTCAAGTTGATGTTACTAAATTTTCAATCTGACGTTTCGTTTCTTAGCAACCATCATCAACTTTGATTTTTTAAATAGTCGAAAAAACCTGTTTCATTCCTAAAAAACTCTAATTTCGATCCTAAATCCAACGACGTATCGCTCTTTACATTTATCCGACGTTTCGGATGAAAAACCACCATCAATATTATTCGATGATGATTACGAAGGAACGAAACGTCGGATCAAAAATCTAATTACGTCATCATGTATAGCAGGAAAAATGGCATAGGACTGTGCTATCTTCTTTATTAAAATCTGGAAAAAAGCGAAAATATGTGTTTTAAATTTCAAGAATTCGTAGATTAAAATTGATTTCTTTTTCAGGTTTAATGAAGAAAATAAAATTCACATTTCTGAGCCATTTTTCCTCTTCTACATGACGATCTAATTAGATTTTTTATCCGAAGTTTTGTTCCTTCGTAATCATCATCAAATAACATTGATGATGTTTTTTTCACTCGAAACGTTGGATAAATGTAAAGAGCGATATAGTGTCGGATTTAGGATTGAAATTAGAGCTTTTTAGGAACAAAACGGATTTTTTTGACTATTTAAAAACAACGTTGATGCTGGTTGCTAAGGAACAAAACGTCAGATTGAAAATTTTATAACATCAACTTGAAGAACAGGAAACGTGGCAATGGGAATGTGAAATTTGCATTGTCATATCTTTTCAAATAAAGTCAGAAGAAATAAAAACGAAATCGGGAAAAATCGGCTTTTCCCGAATATCTTCGGAAGTAATCGAATTTTTTTAGATTTCGAAACATGACGTTGCAGGGTACAGCAAGGCACATTTTTTCTCTAATTTAATCATTCTTGTACGATCCCTGTAGTGTGCGTTCTTATATGGGACAACGTGTTTATATTTAGTAACTTTTTTTATGGTAGTGGCACATAGTAAACTAAAGGGATATCATATGTGCGAAGATGTCGATTGACACAGTTCTTGAATAGTTGTAGCTCAGAAGAAAAAGCAATCAGAATATTCTCTCTGAAATGCCGCCTTTGATGTCTTTCAGACAAATTCCTTTAGCGTCGGCCATTCTTAAAAGGGAAATTCCAGGTCCGTATTACGCTTTTTACAAATTTCGTAAACAGGTGGAGATTCGCATTATTTTGTATGAATTATCATGTATTTGCCAGATACTATGTAAGTAGTATTGTAGTGTGGATATAAATTTATACTTACATATTATGCTACAGCTAATATCCGAAATACATTTATTATGCATAAAACCTAAGCAAATTAGGAATTATGGATAATTGCTAACACACTTAATTATCGATATTAACCAAACATATTACACGCAAAAAGTTATGAAAATTATAAAATTATTTTTTGGATCCAACTGGGTCAGATTGAGTTAGTTTCTCTAGTTGAATTACCAGAGCAGAGCGGAGGGCCACACATATTATATAACTTTATATTTAAGTTTGGTTACTATCGATATTACGTAAAACATAATTACTGATCCATAATTCCTAAAATTCTTAGTTTTTATGCATAATAACGTAAGTATTTCGGATATTAATGGTAACATTATAATATAAGATATTGTATGTATACAAGGTTTTCCTGCATATTTAGGCTCCCACCTAGGGAGTTTATTTCAAAAGATATCAAAAAGTGAGAAATACAAAAATTTATTTTTTTTTGTGTGCATTAAAAATATTTCTTGAAATGTGAAATTCTAAGAGGTCTCAAATTTTCTAAAATGTATATTATTTCATATTTTAAAAGATCACTTTTTTCTTCTTTTTTCCATTTTTACAACTTTTTTTTTCGCCGAAAACCGCGTTTCTCTTCTTTTTTATTTTTTTTTATTTAGTTTTATAATGCTTTTATTAACTTTTCGAACAATTTTTCTTTTTTTTCATTATTTTTTTTCTTATTTGGTTTTATAATACGTTTATTAACTTTCCGAACAATCTTTTGTTTTCATTTTATTATTTTTTTTATTTTGTTTAATTATACCTTTCGAACTTTTTTTTACGTTTTTTTTTTCAATTTTTTCCATTTTTCAAAAACCTTTGTTTATTTTTTATAAAGCATTTTTTTCTTCCTATTTTTACCATCCCCGACCTCGTAGATGAAATTTTTCGCCTTTTTTCGCTGAAAACCGCGTTTCTCTAATTTTTTTTATTATTATTTTTTGCTTATTTCGTTTTATAATACTTTTACCAAGTTTCCGAACAATTTTTTAGGTTTAATCAATATTTTCCCATTTTTTCGAGAATTTTTGGGTATCTGGGCAGGGGGGGGGGGGGGTATAATTCCCCCCCCTCCCCCACTAATGATCCCGTGACGGGGTCATCGCATGTCAGATTTTCGATCCGAGGCTCCATTGCACAGATATCGGCATTTTTCTCCAAAATCCCCCCTTAAATTAGAGCTTCGGTCCCCCCATATGGTCAAAGATAGCCCCCATGAGGTGCACTTACCATAAAAATTTTGACCCCGTAGCTCTTCCCGTTCTCACGAAATTAATTATTTTAATTTTTTCTTCTCTCCCCTAACCGAACGGAAAGGAGGAGGGTGTACGGGGGTCCAGGATCCTCATTTTACCCCGGCTACATGTCCTGAAAATTTCAACCCTTTAACTATACTGGAACATGCTTAATTCAAGGGGCTTTCACTATGAAAACCGTTTCACTTTGTTAAGCGTTTCATTTTTTCTGCCTTTACCCTCGCTAAAGAACTTTCTCTTCAAAAACATTTCCCCAAAATAAATATCTGCAACTCGCGCTTATGACTATATATAAACAAACCCATGTAATAAACCGTAAAACCGCGTCAAAAATAAAGAATCTCTACTTTTTGACCCCGTATTAGCAGCTAATATCATAGTATCGTACAAGAGTAAAAATGATCCCAACTATATAAATAAGCAGAATCTATTTTTTAATTTTTTTATATAAAAGGGCGAAAAAAATTATAATAAAAACCCAGTAAAAGAAAACATGGAAAAATGAATTCTTCCATGGAAACTCACTTTTTTCACAATACAAAACACGCAGCACGCAGGCACTGGTCAAATGTAATAATAAACTTAAAGTGATGCGATGGTCGGGCGACACTGATTCCCCACAAATACTAGCTGATTTACAATGCGCGTCGAGGGTGCGCGTACTGACTTAAAATATTAGAAATGGGATTCTGATTGTTTTTTCTTCTGTGGTGACTTCTGCCATGGTAGTATTGATGTTTGATATGGTGCCAAACTAGACATTTATCTTAATTCTTTTTTCGGTGTTTGACTTGACTCGGACTCACAAGAAATGCTTGCTTGCCAAACATCATTTTTAAAACTTGTTCTGACTAATTTCAGAAAACGCTTCCAAGCAAGCCCCCTTGAGCGCCGAAGAATGTTTAAAAGTTTTACAAGAATTGAGGTTGTGTACGAAAGTTATATGGAACGAAATGTTTCATCTTCTATATGTGTCGTTTACATCAAATATGCTATTGAAGCAAGAAATAGAAGACGTTCGATGCATGGACGAAGAGCTGTGGTACTTGGAAATAGAAAACGGAATAAACAATAATGAAGAATAATGGTCAGTGGCACTGATAATTTAAGACCTGATTATTTAATAAATATAAAGTATATTTTGCTCGTAACTATAAAGGATGCGAAATAATGGTTAATGTAGATATTATGTCTCAAATAATAAAGAATTAATTAAAATATACAGGGTGAATATGCTAAATGTATTAATTTGTTAATTAATAGATCTCGACGTGATCGACTAACTAAATCTCAAAGTTGAGCTTTTCATTATTTTACAAAATAGAGAAACAATTTCAATTTAATAAAAATTCTAAATATCGTTTATAAAAGCCTCAAAAGATAAATCCAGAGAAAATATTCAAAAGAAAATCGCGGTGCTTCATTCACAACCGACAACAGCGCATACTTCTCCAAAAACACTGTGTATCAGTGTCTTAAAAATTATAAGACCGATTTTTTAAATCATTCGAATCATTTATGCTTACCAAATGGTCTCGGGCCATCGCTCCTTCGATTTCCTCCATCGTACCCCCCGTCGCCATGGTCGTACCTATGTCCGCCGCCGCCATAGCTCCCCCCTGAAAAGTAGCTGTTGCTCGGAGGTTGTCGACAATTGGCCTGAGCGGCATTTCTATCGCGCGTGTAAAAATCGTAGTCACGATCCGTCACTATTTCTCGCATGATGTCGATTCTGGATAGTGGTAAGTCTAGAAGTTCGCAATCGCCTTTGCCTCGACCGGTAGGATCCAACCTGAAATATACCAAGTTCTAAATATTTTTACATCCTGTATCTATTTCTTTCTTAACCATGCCTTGAAGGACCTGTTATTAGTATATTCAATTATTTAACCAGATCAGCAGGTTCGTCGGTAGGAATTATCCACTTAAACTGCAAGAGAGTTGATAATCTTCAGTTTTAGCTGGACTTCTGAATAGGCTGAAAGAGTTTTGTGCTCCTGCTGGCAACACTGCAGCGTGCAGTGTTTATTCTTAAAGATCCTATCGAGTCCTACCCTGACGAAACCTGGGCTGCGCTTGCATCACAAGGTTTACATAAACACATTTCTGACAGCCGGGCAGCTCTGACGGAAAAACCGGGAACGATATAGACTTCATTTTAACCAATAAACAAGGACAGTCACAGACGTCACAATAGTGAATAGAGTGCATCTCAGCGACCACCGTCTAGTGCGCGCACAAATACAAATAAACCCTAGCAACGAAAGAAATATTCTGATAAGATCAACAAACAGAAATGAGCAAAACGCCTCGAGAACTCTAAGGGAACATAAGGACGAATATGCAAAGGCAACAGACAATACACAAAAAAAGCAAATTAAGGAAGGAAACTAAAGACCTGATAACCACAAGGAATGCACTGATAGGACAAATAACAAAGACAGCAGGGAAGGAACTAAATAAAGAAATAACAAGAAACGTCAGGATCTCTCCTGACGTTGCAGAATACAACGAAAAAACTATAATTGAAACAATAGAAGAAAACAAGGGACCAAAGGTCTTTAGAAATAAAATGGAAATTGGAACCAAACGGCTGATATGTCTCATGGATGAAAATGGAAGAAATGTACACAACCAACAAGAAATAGCAGAGCAGTTAGAATGGTTCTAACCAGACTTATACTCCTCAAAAGTCCAAGAACCATCGCCAAACCCAAGAGACAGAAGAGCACGACCGACTAGACATCACACCGAATCCAAGTACGAAATAAAAACAGCCATTAAACAGATGAACTTCAACAAAGCAGCAGGACCTGATGGCGTAATCATTGAAATGATTAAATATGGTGGCAACAAAGTGCTGCATAAGTTAGAAATGTTGTTTAACACCTGCCTCGAGACCGGAAAAATCCCCAACTTCTGGAAAAGCGCAAATATTGTATTAATATTCAAAAAGGGAACTATAAAAGACCTAAAGAACTACTGCCCAATATCGTTAATATCTCATCTTAGTAACTTGTTCACCAGAGTTTTAATGAATAGGATAACAACAAAGCTCGACGAATTCTAACCTCGCAAGCAGGCAGGCTACAGAGGAGGATATAATACTATAGACCATATACACACAATCAGACAAATAATGGAAAAGTCCTACGAATATAACCAACTTCTTCTGTACATGGCATTCATTGACTTTGAAAAGGCATTCGATAGCGTAGAGACGTGGGCACTGCTGAATGCATTGAAATGATGTAGAATAGACCATCGATATATTCAAATAATAAAAGACATGTATGATAAATCAACAGTTACCATACAAGCTACTGAGGAAGTTAATGCAGTAGAAATAAAAAGAGATATAAGACAAGGAGACCCCATATCACCAAAACTACTTACTAATTAGAAGATGTTTTCAAGACCCTGCAATGGGACAATGTAGGAATAAAAAAAAAATGGGGAATACCTGCTGAACCTCAGATTCGCTGGTGGCATCGTGCTCTTCTCCATTAAACATGAACATCACCAAGACAAAAATAATGAACAACGCCGGGAACGGACGAAATCTACAAATAGACAATAAAACAATAGAGTTGCTGGACGAATATGTATACTTGGTCAGAAATTTTCAATGGCAGAACCAACACAAAAAGCCGAGATAAACAGAAGAACAGCATTGGCATGGGCAACATTCAGCAAACTAAGCCAAGTGTTTAATCAAAGATTCCTCAACATCTCAAAACGAAGGTTTTCAATCAATGTGTCCTCCCAATACTTACCTATGCATCAGAGACCTGGGTATTAACAAAAACAAACATGGAAAGACTAAAAGTAACCCAAAGGAAAATGGAAAGGGCAATGCTGGGCATACGACTGCAGGACAGAAAGACCAACGAATGGATAAGAAGAAAAACTAAAGTGGCTGACGTAGCTGAACGAATAGCATAACTAAAATGGCAATGGGCCGGACACTTGGCAAGAAGGGAGGACGAAAAATGGAGTAGAAGAGTGATAGAGTGGAGGGAGACCCATGACAGGGAAAAGAAACCGCGGTAGACCCCGAGCCCGATGGAAGGACGACATAGTAGAAACAGCGGGAACCCGGTGGATCCAAGCAGCCGCAAACCGCACAGCATGGAGAGGCCAAGGGGTGGCGTACATTCAGAAATGGATATGAGGACGCTTTCGAACATGATGATGATTTCTGACAAATAGATGTCTTTATGGTCCAGGTAATTGCTTTCAGTTGGCCTCGTGGCTCAGTGGTTAAATGCTGTGTTTCTGATACGGCGGCCCGGGTTCGATTCCAGTGGCAAGACATGCTTTTTTTAAGGTTATGTTTGTAAATCTTTTTTTCTTGATTTTGTGTTAGTTTCGAATAGTTTTGCTTGGATGCAGGGGCGAGCGAAGCGAGCGGAGGCTATTGCATGAAGTGAAAAAAAAAATAGAAATATGAACGTAAACATTGTCATGCGCGCGCAGCTCAGGACTCGTCAGGCGGTAGGACTCGTTAGGGTCTTTAAGAATGAAATGTATGCGTGCGGCAACGTGGTCGGGAAAATACATGACATCGATGTTGGTCAGGGTTGTCAATCTGTGAGGAATTACTGCAATTGAGAGCAATTTTAGGACATTGAGAGCAAATAACAGGATATGCGGTAAATGAAAAAGGACGTATATAGAGCTAGAAGGCGCTTATTTTCTAAAAGAATAAACGAATTAATGTTATTGATAGTTTTCTCGATTTTGAAAGATCTGGGAAACGCTCAAAATATCGACGCGCGGTTCAAGTGAATCTCAGATCAGTTGCAAAATAAAAATTTTATTAACTTCAACTATACCTAGAAATCACATTAATATCGCCTTGATCATTGTGGCAACATCGGCAACACAGGGCAGATGATGGCATTTGCTTGCTGTACGGTTCCCTAGCAACCATTGGGCGCGCAGACGGCCCTACCAATAGCGACAAGACGTTGTCCGAACCACATCACAGGGCTTTAGAGTTGCGCGCGCATCACATCGTTGACAAAAATGTCTAATATTACACTTCACGCAAGGCCTTCCGCTCGTTTCGCTCGCTACGAGGGCGCAACCAATAGTGACTAACCAAAACTAACCCAAGGCATGCCCAAAATGAAGAAAAAAGCTTAATATTAAAAATAAAAAAACAAGTCTTGCCTCTGGAATTGAACCCGGGCCGCCGTATCACGAACACAGCATCCAACCACTGAGCTACGAGACCAGATGAAAGCAATTCGCTAGACCATAAAGATATGCTGTTTCTCAACAATGTAATGCGCGCGCAACTTTGAAGCCCTGTGATATGACTGACCGCTAGGCCGTGCCTTTGTGTTCGGTCGATTATTTGACAATCTTTTCCAGTTTCCCTGGTATACAGTGACCCTTCTCAAAGCCACTAAAATGCATTTAACACAATCATTCGCGGTTGACACGCAATGAAAATCGGATATCTATATGCATTTCCGCTATAAAAATCCAATGACATTCACAATACGATTAGGCGCTTAATAATATCAGGTTCTAAGCTAATTGAAGTTCATTATACGAAAAATGCGTTGGAATAATGCAAAAAAGTCCTTGACTTATATTTGCATGGTAGTTTAAGCTTATTTGCGTATGATGAGTAATTGATAGTCTCAATAACACCGTTTCACATACAGAGCTTATAAAAAGTATAATTAGCAACACCACGCATGTCAATAGGGCAAAGGAGTGCGTGCCACCATGTAGTCCACATTTGACTTCTATTGACTTATCTTATTCATAATTGCGTCAAGTACGTTAGACGATATTAAGTGATGCTACCCAAAAAAATATATATAAAAACCTTTAGTTCATACTTGGTGTAGTAATTTTTGGCCCACCTCCAATATTTTAATCTGCGTTTTGCTATATTAGCTCTCCATACCTGTAATTGAATCCTTCGCAAGTGAAACGTCGCTCGTCACCGCATTCCAGTTGACACTGTTCGACGGTGTCACAAATCAGTAATTTTCTCACTAGCCCTCGTACCACGCGTTTTCCGGCCATGGTCCGACGAAAACAAGCTGAAAAAAAAAGAAGCATGTTCGTAACATATATAACAAAAAAACTAAGATGTTCTCTTCAGTATTAGGGAGGTGAAAACTCCTTTAGCATATCGATGCGTATAGTTTTTGTGGCAAGTCCTACCTAAGTATAGATTTATTTGCCTGAAATCTCATTGAAAACGATTTGCAGATGAGAAAATGGGTCAGGATAGGAGAATTTAGACATTTTTCGAGCCGATTTATAGAAGATTTCGAGGTAAAATTTTACTTTAAACATTACAGTTGTGGCAAGTATTTTTTTTAATTAAAATAACAGCAATATAAAGATAGTTATAGTGGATATGCGTGTTACCCGCTATAGAGAAATTCTTTTAAAAGTATTTCTTTGACTCGAAGTATACTTGAGAATATTTTTTTACCTATGCTACAATTGTCTCTAACACAGCTAATAACGAGGTTTTGCTCAAACGTAGGCCCCTCTCGGGGGAGCCTGAAACCCCTAGAGGGCGCGTCCCAGGTGGCGGATAGGGGAACGCCTCCCAGATATGGGTGGTAGGAGGGAAATGAAATACCTCCCGCGGACCAAACAGGCAATAGCAGCGTCTGATCCAAAATGGGCGGCTGCAAACAGCGACTGCTTTCCCAGAATGGGCGCCTGAATATAGAAAACCGGCCAACACGTGTGGCAAGCGCGGCAGGTTTCAAAACCACGCCATATACCCCCTAAAATGAAAATGTCATTATCTCAAAATGTATTACCCCAGGCGAGTAGGAAAAGATTTCCAGAATCTCGCACTAAATTGTTAGTCAGTCCCACGGATTCTGGGGGGGGGGACAAGACTATGACAAGAAACAAGAAACCGTACTAAACGTAAAAGGCCTCTAACGCCACATACAATGCTAGATCCCTCCCAGATCAGGTCGGTTGCGAAACGGAAACAACGGGAGGCGTCGGCTGCTTTGTACACTCTGTATACTTTAAAAATTGTGATGCCTGTATATATGCTCCGACAAGTAATCATGCGGACTATGTAGTAGAAGAATTTTACGATGACATCACATTAGCCCTGTTACATGACAATTTAGCACGAAAAATATGTAACAGATAGAGGTCAAATAAAGTCTGTGATTCCACCCTTAATCTTGCATGATTGTCGAACGACCAGTGCCTTTATCGAGCTGTTAGAGGAATAAACTGAAACAAACTAAAACAGTTATATACGTAATTTCAGTCACTAGATCGTATCGTATTCTACATCGCTATCAAGAAAACATTTAAGTATATAGCAGTGCACTTCAATTAAATCATTTACCTTGCGAATAATTTCCTATTTCGGCGGTAATACACCTTAAAAGAACTGTTGGATGCCTACGGACGAGTGTAATATAATGCACTTCGGAACGTTTCATAAAAAGGGTTATTCTTGGAACGTTGCCAGATGTTTAATTGGCAAAGCGGTTGCTCTGTGATTTTGACGTGGTTACGATTCAAGCCAACAGGAAAAAACATAATTAATTGATCAGGATGTGTTATTAATTGCGCGTGTTCCCTAACTTGTCAACGTCGCTCGAATTTGGTCGCATACATTTCAGCGAGAAAAACCGGCTGGAGCTAAAGGTTACGTTTAGGTTCGATTGATATTTTTGCGTTGAATAGCTATGATGTCACGAGTTGTAAATGGCGCCGGCCGGAACGAGATGGTTTCTGTTTGTTTGGTCATTACCGATGGTGGAATTATCGTTGGATTTCTTTGCCCCACCAGCAATGCATAATAGCATACAGCCTTAGATACGTTTCATTGCATATTGCAGATGTTAGTAGTAGTAGTAGTAGTAGTAGTAGTAGTAGTAATGGAGGGGGGGGGGGGGGGGGGCGAAGCCCGGTAAGTAGGCCTATAAGTCCCTTTTCACCGTCCCCGATCCGCCCTCCCCTACCTGGCTACTTCCGACACCCGGCCCGCACTGAAACGGCCCGTCACCTTGATAAAGGTGAGGACGTCCTCCCAGTCCAGATCCTTTAGATCTTCCCGAGCAAGTGTTGGTGCTCCCAGTATCTTCCTCCTATCACAAATTCCTATACATTGGTATGAGGACTCCTCCCCTGTCCCGCAGTTCGAGCAGAGTGGGCTGTCCCTCACGCCGATAAGGTGCAGATGTCTGTTTAGGCTTCCATGCCCAGTCAGAATACCTACCAAGTTCCTGATGTCCTCTCGGCTCTTTTTTAGCAGTCGCCTTGCTCTGGATCCATCAGGATTTAGAATCATTTCCTTCGCTTGTCTGCATCCTTCTTTTCCTATCCAATTGTGCTTTGTCTTGTTCCAGGCCCAGTTAATTAGTTCCTGAGAGATTTGCTTTTTACTTAAGCCCAGACCAGGTTCTGGACCGACGAGGTGGCTCATTGAGCCTTGTCTTGCCAATTCATCGGCCCGTTCGTTGCCCTCGATGCCACTGTGCCCTGGAACTCATCTGAGTCTTATTTCCTTGCGCACAGCCAATCTATCTAGGGCGTCTCTACATTCCTGAACTAGCTTACAGCTTGCCCTGGGTCTTTGGATCGCCCTGAGAGCGGCTTGACTGTCCGAGTAAATATATATACTCTCTACACCTTCTGTTACATCCGCCATGGTTGCTACTTTCAAAATAGCAAACACCTCCGCCTGGAAAACAGTGGTATATCTCCACAGCGAAGTGCTTTCTCCTGATTTAGTGTTGTCTAGGTATACACCGGCTCCGGATGACTGTGTATTAGCCATCCATGAGCCACCTGGCGTAACAGCCACTCTTCCCTTGATGGAAATTCCACTTGGAAATTTCTTCTCAGTCTTGATCTGCCATCTGGAATATTGCCTTTGGTCGCAATGATGGGTAGATCCCTACTCTTTTTGGCGGCAATAGTCGAATGGCCTTTCCCTGTGTAGTCCGTTCGCCATAGGCCGCTGTCGATCATCCTTTTGTGAGCCGCCATTGCCTCTCTCTCAATCCAGATCGGGAGGTCCGGCAGCCCCAGGATGATGTTCAGTGCTGCTCCGGGAGTTGTTCTCAATGCTCCGGTAATACCCAAACAAGCCAGCCTTTGCAGTCTGACCAGTTTCTGGGCATTAGTGGCTCTGGCTACCGCTGGCAACTAGACCACGGATCCGTAGGAAATCCTCGGTCTTATCATAGCAGTGTACAGCCACTGGAGGATGTAAGGTTTTAAACCCCACTTCCTCCCTACCGTTCTCCTTAGTTGCCACATACTCGCGGTTGTCTTATTCACCACCTGTTCAACGTGTGCCTTCCACGTCAATTTACTGTCTAAAGTAACTCCCAAATATTTGACTTGTTGACTTAGGCTCAGTCTCATCTGGTAGAGTATGGGATGTATAAAACCTGTTAGATTTCGTTTCCTTGTGAAGAGAATGAGTTCGGTCTTCCCTGGGTTTACTGAGAGACCATTCTCCTCACACCAACCTTGAACTATCCGACACGCCACCTGCATACGCTCGCAGACGTTCTCACGAACTTGCCCGTGATCATTACTAGCCCGTCGTCAGCATATGCTTGTGCGTAGAATCCCTCAAGATTTAACCTTCTCAGGAGGTTGTCCATCATCAGGCACCACAAATGTGGCGAGAGGCAGCTGCCTTGTGGGCAACCCCCTCTTACCCCGGCTTCGACGCGAACTTCTCCCAGCGTGGCGCTGATCTTTCGGTCTTCCAGTGCCGTTTTTACCCACTTGACCAAATGAACTGGTGTTCTCTTGGCCTGGAGGGCTTGACAGATAGTTTTCGTTTTAGCCTTATCGAAAGCTCCTTCTACGTCAAAGAAGAGCGCTAGCGCCATTTCTTTGTTTTCTATTGCCTTTTCAGCCCTTCTAACTACAGAATGGAAAGCCGTTTCAGTCGACTTCCCCCTTCTGTAGGCGTGTTGATTATCATGTAGAGGAGAATCAGTTAGGATCTCTTCCATGATGAACTTGTCAATCATTTTTTCCATTGTCTTCATTAAAAATGAAGTTAGACTTATAGGCCTAAAGGTCTTGGGAGGGGAATAGTCTTTCTTCCCTGCCTTGGGGATGAAGACGACATCCGCTGCTCGCCAAGCTTGTGGAACGTACCCTAGTGCTATGCTGGCCTCGAATACTCTCTTTAAGTAAGGGAGTAACGTGTCAAGGCCCGCCTGCAGCATCATGGGTATAATTCCATCCGGCCCTTCTGCCTTATATGGATGTTAGTAAATTTGGTGACAACCGGCTGGAGCATTTTGCGTATGATTACAGGACAGTGTGGAACGGGCCTATGGTTCGAGTTTTTTCTAGCTTTTTAACATCGAATTTCACGATCTTGTTAGTCGTTTTTGGCTTGATTTCGTCCTCTTTCTTCAGAAAACCCTCAAAGGAGGTAGTGCGTCCGCCTGATAAAAGTTTAAGAATTTGTAATTCACCCTACACGGGGTATAAAGTGGCATAGTTGCTGTAGTTTATGGCTTGACTGTGGATTGGTTGGTTTTTGCCTGAAAGTCAAGATTTTTGGTCAGTAACTTGTCACGTACACTGTATTCTGGAACAAAGTACGCCGTTTCCTTCCTCGAGGAATGCCTGTAGAAGAGAGCGTTGTTGCTCCCAATTCGTCATTACCATCGAAAAACCCTACGTAGTTAGGGTTTTTTTTTCCTGTGAGTCATTTTTTCCTGGGAGGTGCAGTTTTACCGGGAGCCAGTTTATGAGAGCTATTTTGGCCTGGAGTTATTTGTATTTGGAGCTATTGTTGTTTGGAGCCAGCTTTGCTTGGAGAGAGATTAAGTAGCTAACCAAATAGCTGCCAGTCAGTATAGTTGGTTGTGTTTTATTGGTACCGACTGTAGCCATAGAGGTATGGCATTACCTCAATTGCCACTGAGAGTTTATGGTCCCAAGGTGCATACCTGTAGTCCACGTGCAGAAGGCCGTAGGTGATATCGGCGAAGACCAGTAAAGATAAGTTTAGGTAATATTTGTGATCTTTTCCGGCATAATGTTAGTGGCGTGTTACTGATATTTTCACGCGTGTATTTCCAGCGTGTTATTGATATTTTTCAGCGTATATTAGAGTGCGTGTTTTAGAGTTTTCCCGGCGTTGTATCATATCGCGTGTTTTAGTTTTCTGCGTGGTACTGATATAACTATACTCGGTACTGTTTCGGTGTAAGCACAGCTTACCTATGCGAATCTAATTAACTGCTGAATCTACTAGTGTGGATCTATATTAATGCTCATGGTTTTTTGTATATAACATTTCTTTAATCTTACAATTTGATTTAGGTATATTGTGTTAAATGATCAACATTGTCGTTCTGATTTATTGACTGTCCAGTTATAATAATTTTACATAACGGTATTTAATGATCTAAATCAGCAAGGTTTATTTATGTACAACTGCGAGTCGTCTACCATGGTAAACGCGCCCTAAGTTTAGTAGCTACTATTAGACAGATAACTGTGATTATTGATTAATTTGTTGAACTTGGTTTGATCTTTCGTAATCATTTGGTGTTATATTGTTACTTCCGTTATAGCTAAAGCGTGTCTAATAATTGTTCGATCATTCTTTATCTCATTCACTTCTATTATAATGCAATTTTAATTCAACTTACTGTCGATATATTTATGAGCATATAGGTTATTAATTGCTTTCAAATTAAGATCTTTTACCTTTTGTTATAAATTTATATAATTTTATTTATTGAAAGAAATATGACAACACGTTATCGTCTAACCTAACGAACGCCAATAAATTTAAACCTGCACGAACGTGATCGTCTTTTATTTGCTCTGGAATACCTCAACCAAAAGTGTAATTAGTAGTCGCCTTTGTGTAGCGGATAATCGTCGATTTGGATCGCCCTTATGGATTCTTAAGACCGAGGATCTTCCTGTTTGGATCTGCGGATTTGGATATTTCAAACTGGTGGCGCCCTGGTCAAGAGTAAATAATTGACCCACTCCCACGCCGACGAGCAAGTCGGAGCACACATGTTGCGCTGGCCGCATCCTTAAGGGTAGGTATCATCTTATTCATTATATCTTGCTAACACATTTAAAAGGGTTTTACGCGCAACAGCCCTAAATGACACAGTAACACATTTTACCATAATATGTGGTGACTTCAACGCTAAGATTGGGAGAGGTACCGATGCTACAGAAACATCTCTGGGAAATTTTGGTTTGGGAAGCAGAAACGAACGCGGTGCAACTTTACTTAGTTTCCTGCTAGAAAAGAACCTATTCTAAATGAACAGATTCTTCTACAAAAAGGATCATCGAAGATGGACATGACAGAGCCCCGATGGAAAAACACGAAATGAAATTGATTTTATCATCACCGACAAGAAGCAAATCTTTAGAGATGTTACAGTCCTGAACCAGTTTTGAACGGGTAGCGACCACAGAATGGTGAGAGCCTCTATGGAAATAGACCTTGGAAAAGAGAGGTATCGTATGATTAAAAAGAAATGCACACCTACGTGGACAGACCCTGAAAATACAGACACATTCCAAGAACACATCAACACTATCCTCGAAAGCAAGAAAAACACAGACTAAAATGTCAACATCTTAAATGACATAATACTGGAAGCTATAGAGGCAAGCCAGAAAGTTCATTGCCAAAAGAAATCAAATACCAATAGACCAAGTCCTCAAACACAAGCATTAATGGAAGAGAGGAGAAAAATGCAAAGCAATAAGAACAAAAAACACCACGAACTTAGAGAGATAGGCAAGAGGATATCCAAATCCATCAGAGGAGATAACCGAAAGTACAAAAGTGAACAAATCCAACAAACGTTCGAAGATAATAAAAGTCTCAAAGTTCCAAGAAGAAAATTAAACAACGGCAAAAAAAGAAATAATCAAATTAAAAGACAAAAATGAAACTATGAACTATGACCACCAACAGAGAAGAATTATTAAGGGTAGTAGAAGAATTCTGTACAGAATTGTACAAGAGTCGACAAAACCTTGATTAACTCTGGAAAAAGAGTAGTTAACCAATGATCGGAAGAAATGCCAGATATAGCAACAGATGAAATAAGAAACGCACTAAAGAAAATGAAAAGAAATAAAGCTCCGAGTGAAGACGGTACTGTTATAGAAGCCGTAAAAATTGGAGGGGACAGACTTGAGAAAATAAAGGAACTGTTCAACTTATGTCTGCACCAAGACGAATCACCTACAAGATGGCACAATGCGCTAACCATTTTAATACACAAGAAGGGCGATCCAACAGATCCTGAAAACTACCGACCAATAAGCCTCTTAAACCACCTCTACAAGCTATTCACAAGAATAATAGCAAATCGATTAGAAAGAAAATTGGACTTTTATCGACCTGGGAACAGACGGGTTTTAGGACAAACTTTGGCACTAACGACCACCTCCACTGTATAAAAGGCCTTATAGAAATATCCATCGAATACAACCGACCCCTGGTCCTGGCCTTCGTCGAATTCCGCAAAGCATTCGATACGATCGAAATAAACAGTGTAATGAAAGCGCTGGAGGAATGCCGTATAGACTATCGGTACTCTAAACTGATTTAAGACATATACAGCAATGCTACCATGACTGTAAGATTGCATAAAGATACAAAATGTATAAAAGTCGAAAGAGGAATTAGACAAGGGGACACGTTATCTCCCAAACTTTTTACGACAGTCCTGGAACATGCTTTCAAGCAGTTGGACAGGGGCACCAAAGGAAACTGTATTGACGGCGAAATGCTCTTCCACCTGCGATTTGTCGACGACATAGTTCTAATAACAGACAACTTGGGAGAGATTAGAACTATGACTACTGAGTTAGATGCCGTTTGCAAAGAAGTCGGTTTAAACATGAATTTTGGAAAGACGCAATTCATGACAAATTTGTTACCAAGTGAAAACCTAAAGGTCGGTGGTAACGAAATAATACTAGTCCACAAATGTAAATACTTAGGTCATGAAATCAAAATTGCCAGAGATAACCAAACCACTGAACTGCAAAGAAGAATTACCTTGGCATGGGCTGCATATGGAGCTCTATCAGACATCTTCAAGAGCAACATATCAAACCACCTAAAAAAGAAGACCTTCGACCAGTGCGTGCTCCCAGTCATGACTTACGGTGCCGAAACACTCTCCTTAACCCAGGCCACAGCAACCAAACTCAGAGCAGCCCAAAGAAGAATGGAAAGGTCGCTACTGGGACTGACTCTCAGAGATAGAGTCAGAAATGAGGAAATAAGAAGAAGGACAGGCGTCACGGATGTTGTCGAGTGCATAGCATGGCTTAAGTGGAAATGGGCCGGCCATGGGGACTGATGAGCGGTGGACCAGAAAAATGATAGAGTGGAGACCACGAGCTGACAAAAGGAGTAGAGGTAGACCACCTACACGATGGACAGACGATGTCAAAAGAATCGCTGCAACTGGCTACAAGAAGCCCAGAACCGACATAACTGGAATAATTTAGGGCAGGCCTATGTTCAACTTTGGACGCAGAAGGCTGGATGATGATGATGACGATGATGCTAAATAGACACCATGTAATAATAACGTTACACTTTCAAGCACCAAAATATAGCAGATCGAAAACGCCTAATAAGCAGTAATCACACTCAAGTGTTTATTACTGTTATTGTTCATTATCCTCAGGTCTGATGATGTAAGCGACTGCGAAACACATGCCACTTACTTCTTCTTGTCTTAGACTCGAATTTTGTTGTTTATTCACAAACTACTCAATTAGCGCATTATCGCGTGAACAGAAAAAACCACGAACGCCGTTAAAATAAATAATAATTATAATTAAAACGAACAATTTTCTAAATAAAAAAAAGGGAAATTATCTGTGTATAATTCTAATAATTTAGTGGACATTGTATTGTAAGGTAAGCGCAATTCATTCTATTTGTTCAGCTTAGCAAATTGCTAGTTTTGTTCGTGAGATTCAGGGGAATCAAAACGTCTCGGCAGACAATACCATGGACGATTATTATCAATTTTCCGACCTCTAAAATAAAATTCTTATTACCCACAAAAAACAATGATTTAACACACGGTGTGAATATTATCTTAATGTTGTAGCGTAATATAATATAATCATCGTCATGACGTGGACGCTAATGTACTAATGAGGTTAAAGAATTAAGGTAATCAGGTAATAATTAGTATTTAAATTATATGCTCCGGTGATTCGGAGTTTGACAGCATAGATAGACGTTTGGCTAACAACTTTTTCCTTATTTGACATCGTTGGGAATTAAGAATAAAGTAATTGGTGTATACCTTAGACAAGGAAAGAAGAGGACAGATAACATTGGAAAAAGCCTGTTACCAGCTGCCACATAAATTACTGGGAAACTTCAATAAATGAATTGAAATTATAAGTAATAAATAATAATTAATAAGTTAAAGTAATTTTCAGTCGTAAAATAATATAGCCATTTTATAGGTAGGGTATGAAAAATATATTACCTACGCCTCTGTTGAATGACTCTCCTTGAAGAAGATTTATGGCTTTATTGATTATTTGATGACTGAAAATATCCAAGATCGGGTATCAAATTACTCTCGATAATTAAATAAACATCACTACCATGATATACTCAGAGGTAACACAATGTGTACATTATGCATTATTATTAAAACAAGAAATATGCAAATAAACTACAAAGTCAGCAGACAATAATTTCCTGTGAAATGAAATTCCAGGATCCTTCTTCTCACTTCGACTCTTGCAACCATATGCCGAACAATTTACCATTATGAATCTTAGTTTTTATCTCTCTTTGTTCAAAAACTCACAAAATAACTGCAAAATAGCACCGCCACAACAATAGATGTGTTTGCCACATAAATAATGGCCGCCGCTCTGAAAAGGCTTCAATTTCAGTACATTGGCTTAATGGCATGCGCGGTATCCTTACTCTTACCTAATCTAAGGTGTATACTATGGGCAATTGACTGACACCCCTTCTTCTAATCTAAGAAGTCTGTGGCTACGTTTACATCGGGGGTACGAAATTTTGATTTGCCGACTAAATGACGTCACGCGCACTTTTTAGAGATGTTAAAAATTTGATACTTAAGTTTTTTCTTGTGGCTTGACCAAGTGTCACTTTTGTCGATGCCATTATTACCGATTATCAAATCACTCCCAAGGCTCAGACTTTTCAAACAAAAAGTGATGAAAAAAGTGGCGTGTAACGCATCGACAGTAAGATATCGATGGTGTAACGCAGTACACGTGATAGAAATGAATACTTCGTTACCGATTCTGTAAGAGAGAAGGAGAGCGAGCGAGAGAGAAAGTCATATATTTTATCTCTCTTGCGAGACGAAAATTTCAAAGCGTTTCGTGACGCGGCCTTGAAAAATCACTGTTATGCAAGCCAAAGAAGTATTCACTTCAAAAATCAATTGTAAACGCATGGAAAGTAATCTGAAAGATTCCAGTGCAATGTTTATGAACGCACTTTGTGACAGAAATGTAAGAAATGTGTCCTCTTTAACCTTTTACTGAACGCACCCTGGTGAAGTCCAACGATCGCATACTGAACACTCAAGTATTAAGTATCAAAAATGCCTGTTTTAGTATGAAAAAGTTGTTTTGAGTACAAGAAAATAGGAAGAAATTCTGTAAGTCATGCAATCTAAATTTATAATCT
>JAEQML010060263.1:0-27416 GCA_016904865.1 Pissodes strobi | reverse complement strand
AGACGATTAACACAAAGGGGCGACTCAGAATACATCAATTAAAAGACACCAACGGAAACACCACAGAAGAAATAAGTGAGCTAATAAATATTACCGTGAATTTCTATAGTACATTATATCAAGAAACGATTCTAAAACCACCAGAGGCAGACAACAGAAAAATTCTTAATATTGGATCCGAAAAATTGCCCGACATCACCATAGAAGAAATACAATTAACATTAATCTAAATGAAGAACAAGAGAGCACCAGGAGATGATGGTATTACAAGTGAAATGATAAAGCTGGGCGGAATTGCAACAATTGAGTCTATCAAAATCCTCTTCAACAACTGCCTGACACAAGGTATTATTCCAGAAACATGGCGGAACGTTCAGGTGATTCTATTACACAAATAAGGTGATCAGTTAAAAATAGAAAATTATCGACCAATAAGTCGTCTCAAATTGCTAACAAGGATTATAAGAAATAGACTTACGAACAGGCTGGATTCCGTAAAGGCTTTAGTACAATTGAACATATTCAGTCAATCCGATCATTAGTAGAAAAATGCAACGAATACAACGAACCACTACACCTTGCTTTCGTTGACTATAATAGGGGCTTCGATTGCGTAGAACTGTGGGCTATCTTCGAAGCCTTAAACAATGCAAGAATTGATTCGAGATATAAAGATCTATTGAAAAATATATATAACAACGCAACGTCAATAATAAAAATAGCAGAAGATATAGAAACAATAGAATTACAATAAAAAGGGGAGGTAGGCAGGGGATACCATCTCTTCAAAGTTGTTCATTCTTGCATTAGAAGACATTTTCAGGACACTGGAATGGGACAAAAAGGGCAAAAGAATTACCGGGAAATATCAAAACCATCTTCGCTTTGCGGATGATGTTGTGCTTATTAGTCAGGATGTCGGTGAATTACAGGAAATGTTGGAAGAGCTCAGAATGGCATCAGAAAAAAATAGGGCCAACCATGAACCTAAGTAAAACAAAAATCATGACCGCAGTTGATAATATTGTTATGCGCCTCGGCAATCAGGTCATAGAAAAATTTGAAGATTACGTCTACCTGGGACATATTATTAAATTGGGTAAGGAAAATCAAATCGCCGAAATTAACAGACGAGTCCGACAAACATGGGCAGCTACAGGTAAACTGCCACATATACTAAACTACTAAGTGTTCAATATCTGTATACTCCCCGTTATGACTTACGGAATGGAAACAATTACGCTTACCATCGCGGCCATCGAACGAATGATGTTAGGACTAAGTCTTAAGGACCATATTACAAAAACAGAAATTAGACAAAGACCCAAAGTCGATGATATCATAACACGTATAGCCCAGTTAAAATGGAGCTGGGTTGGACATGTCGCCCGTCAGAACGAATCAAGGTGGACAAAACGCATAATAGAATGGAGACCGCGACTGCACAAAAGAAGTGTTGGTAGACCGCAAAAACGTTGATTAGATGATGTCAAAGAGAGCGTTGGTAGATCTTGGCATCAGATAGCACAAGACAAAGAAGCATAGGGGAGGTCTATGTTCAGGAGTGGACTGGAAGGGCTGTTGAAAGAAGAAGAAGAAGAAGAAAGAACATCCTTCAGTGTAGGACCATCGTTATTTTGCGGAGGCGAGCCTACGGGGAAATCAACGATATCCGCGATACACCCCTGGCAAAACCATCTGCACCCAGTGTGGATTTAAGTTCCTTGTTATAGTAGTATGGCATGGCTACCAGATGTTTGACATCGTAGATTTAGTAAGTGCAAAAATATTTGGAGTATATAGTCTAATTCGCTCGGACTATAACAAAATGCACTGTCCGGCAAGTTCACGAGAGCCGAAGAAAAATGATATCGCAAATATCATCGTTTTTATCGTCCATTGTGTTTGGTGTAAACAATATGTTCTTTACAGCAGAATCTCTGATCACAAAAAGTCTCAATCTCGTTTTACGATTATCACACAAGACGGGAAGCACACAGAAGCAAAGCACTACCGATAACACTGCACGAAGAAACGACGCGCCCAAGACGCGACAAACGACCGTTATCTAAGTGCCAGGTCTTCAGAGCCATTCCTCATAGTTCAAACAATATGTTTTTCTAGTGTCTTCAAATTTGATGCAGTTGTTGTAGTTGCCTCTTAGTTTTTATCTGCCGTTATCTAATCTATTCAACTTGAATCCAAACATTTCCGACGTACCCTCTTCTCAAGTATTGACTTCTTTCATTTTATTTAGTAATAGTTCACATCGTATACCCATAAATCACTTTGTGAAGTCTATTTTAAATCTCTTGTTGAGTATTTTGATATAGAAATATTTAGGTCTAGGTGTTATTATGTGTACCCTCTCAAATGAAACTATTTTGGTTCTAGGCTATGGAAGACTGAGAGATAAAGACACCGCCGATAGTGATGATGGCGATTCAGACACTGACATTGATGATACGTTAGCCGGAGTAGCTATATCCCAAACCGGTACTAGACATAAACTACAGTTTTTAATAGGTGAGCACAACCATGTCCTGCTTACCATTTCGCAAGCGGTATAGATTTTATTTGAGTTTTATTCTACAGGCAACACGATCCTTCCCTACAACATGACTGTATATCAGGCTGTGCGGCAGTTTTCGAATAACGGCAACGACCAGAGCGAGACGGACACCGACAACGAGACGCCTCTGGGCAATGCCGGCATCTGGGTACAAACACATGTAATATATTATAGGTAAGTGAAGGAGTTTTGACTATCTTCCAGCATAAATTGCATTTTTTTTTTATCCAAATTTTGCCATGATACTTTTACGGACTAGATTCATTGATAACTTAATTCCTGTAATAGCCAAAGGATAGGAAAGTAACCTAGTTGGTTAAACATTTGCTCCCATTGGTTTTTAGGGTAGTCGATTCATATCGAACTAGCACCTTAGCAAATGTCGAAAGTGTTCTTTTAACAGTCACCACATTAAACTGTATACATCTTAGAAATTAACCAATTGAATTAATAGCCTGGGAACTTGTGATACCTAAATATTTATGTTTTAGGCCATTAAAAGAGGAACTGCCGTCTCAAGGCCACAAAAGCGGGTCAAGCAGTAGTTCAAATTGGAATCACTCTAGTCGGAAAGGTAAAGGTTCCTCGGGCAAGAGCACGTCGAGACGGAAAGGCGACGATCTTTGGAACGAAGGTATTTATATTTCTCATTGGAATTTAATGTTTCATATAATTGAAATTAAGCTTATTTTGGTCACCTGAATATAGGAGCGTTAAATTGTCGGTTTCGTTTGTTCTTAACTGTTCATATTTTACATGCATGTTTACTTTCCGAAACTTAATTATACCTCTAGCTCTTGGTATGCAGTAAGCAATCAATATGTTAGGTGAGTGTATATTTAGTGAAAAAAAATGCTTTATTATTTTTGTTTCTAGGTATTACCCCGACGACGCATTCGCCCCTCTCGCCATATTTAACCACACAATTGCCGGATACCGTCTCTATCCAAGACGCCTCTTTGGAGGTCCTGTGTCTGCTAAGGATACTGCAAGCGTTGAACTTGTACTGGGGTACCCTCTATCCAAATGTGGAGTATAGTCCTATATTGCCTGCATCCGAGTTCATTAATTCTAAGGTAACAATTGTGCAGTCACCGAAATTAAATCACTTAATACATATATAACAATTAGAACTTGTGAACATCGAATAATTTTATTATACAAAATTGCTGAAAACCCTGTACAATTATGCCTAGTTCCTTGGCTGAAGTTATTCATAGAAATATTGAGGTGCGTGTTTCCACTGTGTCGTGCGCAGAAATAACATCTCTTATTTCTGCAAAAGTTGTTTGTAAATGAACAGATTAAGCAATTCGACATCTAACGATAGGAACGTCCTTCAATGTTGTGCTTCATTCATTCATTAAAATATTCGTCTCCAGATTGCCGCAAAGGCCAGCCGCCAGCTTCAAGATCCACTAGTGATCATGACCGGGAACTTGCCAAATTGGTTGCATCAGATCGCCACAGCGTGTCCGTTCCTGTTTCCGTTCGAAACGAGACAGCTGCTGTTCTACGCGACCTCGTTCGACCGGGATCGGGCTTTACAGAGATTGCTGGATATGTCGCCAGAACTTAGCTCTAGCGACTCTCAGGTAATGACATATTATAATAGGCAAACATTATGTATGGAAGTACAATATTAATAAGTTAAATGTGGGAGTTTCATCTTTATTCAGTGAATTTCGGAGGTTTCCTAAATAAGAATATCTTGTTTTCTTGCTGACATGTAATATCAGGCTCTTAGACCATATAAGACTCCTCGTAAAAGTCACTGGATAACGCCCTAACATAACTAATATAGATCCAAACTGATGGTTTGGGTTATACACATTCTGTGGCATTTGTCATTATTTTACTTATATTGTAAGGTACAGACTAAATGACAACAAAACTTGAATGCATAATTTAGGATAATAATCGATTTCAGGAACGCGTCACTCCCCGTCTGGATAGGCGGAAACGGACGATTTCCCGAGAAGACATCCTAAAACAGGCGGAACAGGTAATGCAAGATTTGGCCGGCTCCAAAGCTTTACTAGAAGTGCAATATGAAAACGAAGTGGGAACTGGTTTGGGTCCAACTCTAGAGTTCTATGCTTTGGTCTCAAAGGAACTGCAAAAGGTTAGAGAATGTAATTTTGTAATACACGTTGAGAGAGCTCGGCCTTAAGTGTGAGCTTCAAGTAAACAGGCAATATTTGAATTTCACAATAAGGCTCATTTTTACTTGTAAAACCTTGTAATTTATGATCGAATGATCACAAAAAAGTTGTTCTGTTTGGCATTTCTATACAATTCTTTTGACGAAAATATTAATATAATAATTGTCTATTTCAGCATAATTTAGACCTTTGGTATGCCCCGAACGCCAGCCAAAGCGAGGGAGAATATGTACATAATCAGATGGGGCTCTTCCCCGCTCCGGTGGCTCGCGGCGCGAAATTGGGACCCGTAACCAAAGTTAAGAGCAAATTTAGATTCTTAGGTAAATTTATGGCAAAGGCTGTGATGGATTCTAGAATGGTAAGTTCAGATTTCCATTTTATTCGTTTTATATGCCATTAATTGAAGTGTAACAAGTTGCAACAGTTTACTAGGAGTGTGTTAGGCATGTTAAGGCAGCATTAAGCCTTCTATGAAATGCAAATATTGGTCAAAAACATCATATTCTTGTAAATATTTACACGTTTGATGGGGTCGCTAGGGCTATTGGTCGCGAGTCAATGTTTCCACGATATCGTTGTACACTGAATGTGTGATATTTTGATTGACGCGCAAATAGTAAAAGAGGACCACGCCTCAGGGTAGGTAAACAATACCAGCCACTGACAGTATAACCCTCTAACATTTGTTGTGACTCATATTGTTGCTACATTTTTAACGTGTTTAGATAATAATTAATGGGTGTTTTCCTCTCGTGACAATTAAGAAAAAAACAGAGAAAACCTTGATATAGCAGAGGTTTGCTAATTTCTGGTGGAAATCTTCGGTGTCTGCATTATATAAGAAAATTTGCCCCCAACGATTTAAATTGTATGTCTTACTTTAATAAATATCGTAAAATTTACCGAGACACAATAAAGCTTGCTAGAAACTTATACTATTCCAGTAGAATAGACCAATCCACTAATAAATCCAGGGAGTCTTGGAGAATTGTGAATGACGTATGTGGTGGACGTGGGAAGCCTCTTGTCCCTCACACATTGTCGGCTGAGTCGCTCAACAGTTTCTTTTCATCTTTAACTCTCTCCGAAAGCTTGCCGATCCAGGATCATACTTAAACAAGGTTTAGGTTACTGAAACATTTTCCTTAGGGCAACAGACCCAACTAAAATAAGAATTCTTCTGTCATTGAGAATGTTCATGGCGATGCCACTGTCAAGTCTTTCCGTTCTGGGTGATGAGATAGACGTCTCTTTTTCTTCTGTTTTTTTCCACACTCGCTCAAGGACGCCTTAATTGCCTCATTGTTTAAGGGGGGACCATGATAGTCCTTCAAACTTTAGACCTATAGCTCTGCTTCCCACTCTTGGTAAATTGGTGGCATGGACGGCAGTGTCAGAATTCGGAAGATTAATAAAAAGCCCCCTACAATCTTCTCTATAGCCTAATCCTCACACAATTCTTATGGCTTTTCTCTGAAGCCCGAATAATTTCTCAGCATGACATGAGTGTCCCCATACAAGGACAGCATAGGTCATTCTACCATGAAAAACACCAAAGTAGGCAGATCTACCTCACGAGACACACTATTTGACAAGCCGCGCAGCATAAAAAGTTTTTTTCTGTAGTCCAGCCGCCAACCTGTCATCTTGTACCCCCAACACCAGTCCCAATGCTATTTAGGTTCCTAACTGTAAAGGCTATGTTATTTGTTTTGCTCTCATTAAGGCGAAGCCTATTTTCCGTGAACTAGAACTTGGCCCTTTCCTACAACCTCTTAGAGTCAGCAACAACATCTGTTACGAAATCAGCAGAGATTGAGATGGTGGTGTCATCAGCAAAAAGTATAAATTTGGCACTGAGCTCAATATTTGTTAAATCATTGACAATAATTAAGAATAAGAGAGGCCAAAGCACAGATCCTTGTGGGACATCAATATCAATCTTCGTTGATGTGGCACCACCAACCCGAAACACCTGAGTTCTTTCTGCCAAATAAGATGTTATTAGATCAATACTGCTATTTTGCTAAAATGATAGGCAGACAGTTTTTTTTATTAAAATATTATGAAACGCAGTCGAATGCCTTGCTGAGATCATAGAATAATAAGGAACAGACGGAACCCTCATTGAATGAGTCTAGAATATATGATGTGAGGTCAGCTATTGCCAAGATGGTGTTCATACCCTCTCGAAAACCAAAATGACAGTCAGTGAAATAATCATTAGAGATGAAGGATTTTCGAGAAAAATGGCAACAATGATATCAGTCTATAATTCTCATGAAGCTCGCTGTTACCCGTTTTAAAAATAGGAATCACTAAAGCCTCTTTAAGGATGTTTGGAAAAATTGACTTTTTATGCAAGCATTTATAAGCTTAGTTAGTGGAACAATAATCTGATATTTTACTGTTTACACTAAGACCAAAGATATCCTGACTGCTCTTGTGTTTTAGACTGTCAATGATGTTGCTTACTTCATTAAAAGATACCTATCTGAAGAGAGGGATTCAAGGGGGGAGCAACAGTAGGCATTAAATCAGATTGGGTCAAATTCAAATCAGCAGGTAATACCAATTCCGCCAAATCATGGGCTACATTTGTGATGAGGAGAAATAGTACAATTTTGATCAAAATTTGTTTTAACATTTGGTCTGTTCTGATTGATTATCTTCCACATACATTTAGCAGGATTGGTTGCCTCTCTAATAAGATGGTCATTTGTTTGAACACGAGCACTTTGGAGTGCCATCCTGTACTTCGCTTTAAATTTATTTAGAGCAAGTTTGAAGTCTTCGCTTGGATACTGCTTATTCAGATCACTCAAGAAATGGAGCTGCTCTCGCATGTTTTTTAAGTCATCATTGAACCAGGAGATGATCCGATAGTGCTTTTCTGGGAAAAGCCTCATTCAGCAATGAGACGACCTGCTCAAATCTTTCATTTATACCATCATCAGCCAGCTCGATAAAACTCCAATATTTTTCTTTAATTAATTAATTAAAATTAATTCTGCAAAACTCAAAGAAAACATAAAGGTGTAACTATCCTAGCCAAAAGGGGCATGCAGGCTGTCCCTTTAACTTTTGGGGAGAATATTCTATCAAGGGAGTTGGATTTTGAATTTGCAGGCTTAACTGTTAATAATACTCAAATAAGTACTATATATCGTTCCCCTGATGGAGATTTTCAAACAGAACTCTTGGATTCTCTTGACATCAATAAGGGTATCATTCGTACAGGTGACTTTAATGTTCACTTCCGGACAAAATCGGTTGATGCTCATACTATTATGGATTTATTTGAGTCATATGGTTTGTTACCACTGATTTCCGAGAATACTAGAAATCAATCCTGCCTCGATAATGTGTTTACTAACTTGGTCGCCAATAGTTGTAATGCTCTGGTCACTGAGCCTGGTCTTTCAGACCATAAGGCAATATCAGTCTGTGTCTCTGATCTTAAATTTAAATTAGCCTCACCTCGGGGTTGTGTAAGGGTTGTGCACCGCCCAATTACAGACATTGGTCTGTTGCGACTTATTGAACTCTTTCTCAGATAGATTG
The DNA here is from genome assembly GCA_016904865.1 of Pissodes strobi. Classification (NCBI taxonomy): domain Eukaryota; kingdom Metazoa; phylum Arthropoda; class Insecta; order Coleoptera; family Curculionidae; genus Pissodes; species Pissodes strobi. Next base: position 19,112 of record JAEQML010060263.1, on the reverse strand, counting down.
GCTTTTTCTAAATCATAACACTCTAACACCTAGCAACAAGTTCGAAACTTTCATTAACCAAGTTTTAACTGCGTGTGACACTTCATTTCCTGAAAAGACCAGTATTGTTAGAGGAATGAGCCATTTTAAATCTAGACAGTTATCTTGGTTTAATGATGATCTCAGGCGCGAAAGAAAACTATTGAGGTTCTTAGTTTCATTAAAAGGTGACAGGCCTGATTTAGTATCTAATAATTTAATTCAAAGTTTTTAAAAAAAATTATAGGAAAAAAATTATAAAACAGCAAACACAAATGATACACATATTAATAATGCTGCTAATAAGGGTAAAGCTATTTGGGAAATTATAAGAAATAATAATTCAATAACCAGGATCCCCATAGCCAACAACAGTAATGCTGAGTCATTCAATAATTACTTTTCAAATGTTGCATTAGACATCATAAATTCTTTGCCTAATAGCAATATTGGATATGATTCCTAATTTGGGTGATCATCCCTTCACATTGAGAGAAGTAACTTTTGTTGAAATGAGGGAAGTAATTAGTAGTGTTAAAAAACAGTGCAAGCAGGGACCATTATAAATAACAACTATTAAAGAAATAATTATCTATCCCTTAACAAAACTGATTAACTACTGCATAGCCTCTAACTATTTTCCAAGTTCACTTAAAATTGCAAGAGTGGTCCCTGTCTATAAGAATGGTGATATTGAGAATACTTCCAACTATAGACCAATTTCCATTCTTCCTTTGTTTGACCGAATCTTTGAGTCAGTTCTAAAGGGGCAAATCTGTAGCTACTTTGAGACACACAATCTCTTTAATCCCAGGTAATTTGGGTTTCGCACTAATAAATCAACTACTGCAGCTATCAGTCACTTGGCCTCGTTTGTTCAGGAATGTTTTGAAAGTGAAAAGTATGCACAGGCTCTCTTTTTTTACCTCACTAAGGCATTTGACTGTGTGTCACATGACCTTTTGCTTCAGAAGTTGAAACACTGTGAACCTTGTAGAGTCTTATCTTGCTGATAGACAGCAGTATTTGTCATACAATGGGAAAACCTCTTCTATGGCTCCAGTCACCTATGGAGTGCCACAAGGATCTGTCCTAGGGCCGGTTCTTTTTCTGCTATTTATTAATAACATAAGCTACTGTATGGCATCTCCCTCTACTGACATAATCCTTTTTGCCGATGATACTACTGCTGTTAGCTCTGCAGATAGCCTGGCCGCATTGAGAGAGTTGGTAATGGACCTACAGGATTGTGTTTGTGAGTGGTTCCTCGCCAATGAGCTGTGTATGAACGAGGCAAAAGCGCAGACCCTTACATTCTGTCTCAGGCCCTGTAACTTTGATTCGGAAGAAAGACTACTGACAGCAACATTTCTTGGAGTTTTACTCGATCCTAAACTAACTTGGTCAGAACACTGTGATAGTGTTAAAAAAAGAAGAACAAGGGAATATATTTTCTTAGGAACCTGAGGCAGTGTGTTTCGGGGGGTGTTTTGCTAAATGCTTATTATGCATATGTACAAAGTCATTTGACATATGGTCTGCTGTGTTGGGGTCATTCTGCTCATGCTAGGAGAGTCTTTGCAGTGCAGAGAAAATGTGTAGGGGTTGCCTCTGGCTTGCGATACCGACAGTGTTGTAGACGGGCTTTTGTGTCTTTAGGGGTACTAACATTGCCATCATTGTATATATACATCTGTCTCACTCATGTAAAGAAGCATCTGAATGAATATACCCAAAATCTAGATTTGCACTCCTATAATACTAAGGGTAGAAATCAGTTATCTATTAATCATAGTAGAACAACACAAGCCAGGGTGGAATAAGATTCTTTAATGCCTTACCTAACGAAGTTAAATCACTTGACCTAAAGACATATGAGTTTAGAGTGAAGGCCTTTCTTAAGAGGAATGCCTTCTATAAAGAGGATGAATATTTCGAAAATATTATACACATGTAGAACATTGTGAGAAAACTCCTATTTTTGATAGGTGTGATGTTGTATTCTGTCTCTTAGGTGCTAGACTGTATATATGTAATTTGTTTGTAACTGTAGTAATCTGTAGTCTTGTCAGTTAGGTCATATTTAATATTTACTATATCTTTGTATCATGTCACTATTACTAAGATTTTATGATTTTACTATTTCTTTTTATTGGACGTGCAAGAATACTTTATTGTATGCATTATTGTGAATAAATATTTGAATTTGAATAATTGAGGTGTGTACTTTTACTAATTGACCTTTGTGATCAGAGAGATTTTATTCTAAAATAAGAGAAAGTGGGACAGCTAAAGATTCGCTCACAAATATGTTGTCAAGCAATTCATTATCACGAGTTGGAGTTAATATAGTCTTTCTCACACTAAAAGAGTCAAACAAGTCATAGAGATGCACGACCCTTTTTTCAACACCGCCCAAATCTACATTAAAATTACCTGTTTAGTTGTTCCCAATACCGCCTCCACTGAGTCAAGAAATAAATCAAAATTACCCGATGGTGATCTATAAACAGTCGAAACATACAAGTTAAGATTCCCAACAAAACCACCAGATACTTCTATACATTTTTCAATTCTACAAATATAAACAGAGTTTAAAATTTTACACTTAAGACCAGACTTTACAAAAACTGCAGTGCCGCCACCACCAATGGCATCTGCTGCACCTGCAGATCCCAGTTTATAATTTTGTAGGTTGAAGGACAATAATTTGTCTTGAGTCAACCAATGTTCGCATAAGCATATTACGTCTAAGTTTTTATCAATTATAGAAGCTTTAAATTCATTTATTTTATTTCTTATGGACCTTGTATTTATATGCAATACACTAAAATGTACCTCTTTACGTGATTGAGCTTCTGTCAGGAAGAGGGGATTTGCCTCCTTTAAAATATTAGACCCTTTGGCCAAAAATCTAAGTGAATCTGCTCCTTTTTTCCAGCAGATACGCCTGTTTTGAATGAGTTGAAGAAACGATCTTTTCTAGCTCGCATTCACATTTCACAGCTGCCTTTTTTTTGACATAGTTTTTTAATTCGTCAGAAGTTACTTCATGAGACAAAATGCAACACACACAACCAAGTTAAATGTTGAAGATTTGCAGGTTTTATCACCTTATCAGCCTCCTTCTTGCCTTCAATTGGGTTGAGTCTAAGTTTAACATCATTTGACTTAGTTCTCCTGCCATTATATCTTCTGCTTTTAGGAAATTCGAAGCCTTCCTGGTCAATTTATTTCTTAACATTTTTTGTTTGTTTATTTGCTTTGCTGTCCTGTAGATTAATTGCGGATGAACTGTCATTTGATGACGACGCTGGCATTGTTGCCGCGCTCGTTGGGTTGTCTTTCGGCCGCCAATCTGTAGCGCAGTTTATAACGTCACCGACGTCGATTTGAGTCTGTAGCAACACTCCTTTGTGTAGGAACTGCCTTTGCTATATCGATATTGATCGACTGAACCAAACTAGTTTGCAAGGTTGCATCAGTATTCACTTTTGGAGCTGTCACTGTCATTTATCAAGGCGGGACTTGCGCAAGGAAGAAACATGGTGGCCAGTTTTACCATTGATTTGTTTTGATTCTCCTTCGAATGCGGGACGACGTTGATTTGATATCAATTTTTCCATGCACAGGTTTAGATTTTCCCTGAAAAGGGCTTTATTTTCTTCCAATACAATGTTTTCACTCCTAAATTCTGCTACAAGAGTCTTCAGCAGAGCCACTTCACTTGTGTTTACGTCCTTCTCGTGGGAATCGCATACCACACGTGTTTCGTCGATTTTTTCCAATATATTTGCCCAATTCTATTAACACGCGATTTATGATACCGTTTACAACAAACAATGCACACTAAGTTAGTAACTGTAATAAATTTGGTTTTACAACAGCCTAAATAAACTTTTCAGGCGTTCTTTAGTCGGCGCCATCTTGTTCCTTATTTACGTTAACGATCTTCCGCAGATCCCGATTAAGGGCAAATTTACTCTCTGCGGATGATACGAAAATACTTTGGCACAGTTAAGATCCTAGTTGGCTCTAGGCTACTATTGGTGAAGACTTAATTCTGTTGGTCATGCGAGTTCTAACAGGTTGGCATTTAATGTTTCTAAGACCAATATTTTTACTTTCAAGCGGAATCTGCAAAACAAAATAATCAGTCCATCTGACACTGGCAGGTTTTTGAGTTTAACAAATCACAAGCAACTAAAGTTTGAACTCTATGTCTTCTCTAATAAATAAACTGTCATCTAACTGTTTTGCTATTAGAGTAACCTGGATTTAATGTGGTGAAAATGCCTATCATGCCATCTTAAATATGGCGTAGTGTTTTGAGAATGGGGGGGGAGTTTTTTTTTTTTTTTTTTTTGTGGGGGGTTGAACTCAGTTTTTGTTTAGTTCACTATTTATGTAGCAGAAAAGAGCCATCCATTATATATATGTTAAGTTTCTTTTCGAACCGCCGCCTGTCGAGCCTTATTTTTGAAAAATACTGTTCTGACACTGTCTTCTATATTTATACTGGAGACAGCTTGTCTTATACATAAAAAAATATAGGCATCAGCTTAACCCTCGATCAGTTTACAATTTTCGAAACTCCTTCACACTTGCACTGCCCATCCCAAAAACTGAGCTGGTGAGGGCTTCTATTGTGTATGGGGACAGGAGGGTTTTAACCGCTTGCTTCTTCGCATAAGAAAAATGGAATGTGAAGCTAGTTTCAGACACAATTTTACTGGCAGAAGCATTTTATTATCTGGAAGAATATTTTAATACACACTTCTAGCGGTAGTTATCTGTTTAGTGTTTTATGAATTCTTTTGTTTAATCATTTGCTTGTATTCATCAAATATTTTGTATGTAAAAATTTATTTTGTACTGTCAGAATATAGATAATTAATTTTAATTTCTTAACTGCTTTGTTAAGAACACTTATGTTTATAACAATAAAGCGATATTTGACTTTGATTGAAAAAAATTACATTCTTTCACAAATCGGAAAAAAGCGACCTCTACTTTAAGGAAGAACTAATTTATGACCTTGTTATGTATTTTCCAATAAGATATCAAGCCATGTTCTATTGGAATGTGCATTTTTTAGTTGGATCTGCCGTTTTCGCTGACATTCTATCGCTGGCTGTTGGGCCATGAGCATTGTTTAACATTGGCCGATCTGAAGCAGGTCAGCCCCGATGTATACATTACCATTAGGAAGATGCAGGATATCGTGAGAGAAAGGGACGAAATCCTGCACAACGGAGATTTGACCGAAGAAGACAAAATGGATCAGGTAATTCAAAATTTAAAAATAGGATTTCTTTATGTAGGTATGTATGTACGTACGATGGTGCCGAAAAAAAAACTGGGACAGTAAAATGTAGTTTAATCTGTCTTCAAGGTTGGTATTTGTGTTCTAGTGAAATTTCGAATTCTTTGAGCCTAAGCTGGATAGGCAACTTGCTCGGAGGTTCTCATGATTAAAGATGAAGCTTTTTGGCTATCATTTTGAATTGTGAGAATAATGGGAAGTTCGATGACTTAACATTTAGGGCCACTACTTTGAATTTCGATATGTTACTTTAATCTGTCGCTAATGTAATCAGCATCTTGAATCTGTCAATGTCGGTATGACATTAATAGATGTATGCGTGGTGACTAATCGGAATTCAAACTAGTGGCTCTTATTCTGCAAAGGCTGTACATGAATTTTAATTGTATGCATCTGACTCTTACAAGGCAAGTTTGACCTAAATAAGCAGCTCTTGCGAACTAAGCACATTATTGTTTGGGTCTAAAATATGAGAGCTGGTTATGTTTATGTAATTGTTCTTTGCCAGTAAAATATTGTTATTTTAGATTGAGAAACTGGAGTATGATGGTTGTTCTATTGAAGACTTAGGATTAGATTTCGTAGTACCGGGATACAACGTGGAACTTCTCAAAAACGGCAAGATCACCCATCTCACTATACACAACCTACATCTGTATGTAAAGGTAGGACCAAAATCCTTGGTTTTAAAATCTTAACCAATCACGCATATATTTAATGCATCTTTAGTCGATGTTAATAAAGCGAATTAATATTTTTATTGTTTGGTTTTTAGCTGTTAACGCATTGGATGCTATACGAAGGTGTCTCTCGTCAAATGGAGGCGCTACGCGAAGGATTCGACTCTGTATTCCCTTCGCGAAATTTGCGTGTCTTCCAGCCCAATGAGCTCGAGCAAGTTTTCTGCGGCAGTCCTAAGGTAATGCAGTTTATTGCTACAATCTTCTGCTGACTTATTGTCATTACATTATTTGGCATAATCGTCTTTCAACATGAAGAAAATAATTGGCACCAAGTATCATTCGATTTGTGAGAACAGTTGAAGCAATAGTAAAATGTCCTTATAGGCATTTCACTACAAATGCTAGACGACAGCCTTGTCCTGTCACTTAGAATGCTTCATTAGCAATTGCTATAGCAACGAATTACTTTAATTTAAACGTTCTTATACATCTTGTGTTAATTTGCCACGAGCGTGGCCTTGTGTCGAACAAAATAAATAATTCTAGCTGCCAGGATTTAACAAGATTTCATACTAGGGTTCTATTTTTAATTATTTTACATGAATATATGTAGGGTTATTAGATTAAAATGTCGATTTTTTTTGTATAGGATCACGTTGCCGGCTGGGACGTGAAGACCCTGATGGATTGCTGCAGGCCCGACCACGGCTACACGGCCGACTCGCGAGCCATCCGGTTCCTATTTGAAGTGCTCAGTTCGTACGACCGAGAGGAGCAAAGGATGTTTGTGCAATTCTTGACTGGAAGTCCTCGATTACCAGTTGGAGGTACGTTTCACTTTTATATTTTTCCACGTAAAGTTCTCGGTGACCTGGAAAAGCCAGGACTTTGTGTAAATAATTTTAATAAATTTCACGTAGACAAAATAAAACACAATATTTACAGTAACAAATTTGATAAAATATTCTAAAACTCAAACGAAGAAGAGCACACAGCATATAAAGTAGAAAGTGGCAATTTTAAAGAATTTGATTGTAGGATAATAGGCCTTCACAATCAGCAGTTTCTTTATCTGTGGTTTAAATATTTTGGGAGATGCTGAAGGTTGTTGAAGATATTAATACTCTCCTAAAATTCGTGTAATGGAATTCATTACCATGAACCTCGATTGGTACGGAATAGCGATGCAAGAAGTCTACTTTCTTGTGAAAAAAATTGATTGAGATGAATCCCAGGACTTGGCTTTATAGACGTACGGGACGGTCCTTTTTTGATGATAAATAGCATATGAAGCATGTAATTGTTTGCCTTTCCTCAGAAGGGGTGAACACTAAAGCAGTTTTTTTGGCAAAACACCCAGAGTGCGCGAACCGGCAACATCGCCTGTTGTCGATTTTCTAGCATAAACAAAGTTGAAATTTATCGTGATTTGATTATTTACAAAGCATACTGCAAATAAATCAGCAAATATGACAAATGTTTGCTTTAAGTGTAAAGTGGACCGTGTTATGAAGGAATCAAAAACTGATATATTTGGATATCCTTGTACCTGCTGCAGAAAAATTATTTGCAAAAATTGCTCCAATACCAGTGCCACAGAAATAAGAGCCCTCATAATGACATCAGGGACATTACTCTTCTTCTGTGAAGATTGTAAAGATTCCATTAAGCAAGTACCAACTTTAAAACATAATATGGATGATATTAAGAAGGATTTTGGAGAATTGAAAGATGCCATGAAAGCGGCAGATTTTGAAATTTGAAAATACAACAACAACCATTGAGAGTGATTTAAAGGAACTACAATTGGTTAGGAGAGAAATGATGGTTTCTATAGAAGTCCTGACGGCGGACAATTAAAATCTACAAAATATGAATTGTTCAAGTTAAAGGAAAAATCTGATGTTTATTCAATGAAAAACACTTATTTTTTGTCTTTATTGGGTGATACGAATAAACCAAAGTAGGTTAAAGTAACTACAAGTGACTATAAAATTAACATAAATCAAGATTACAGGAAAATTTTCATTATGTCTGATATGTTTGGTTTTCGTTTAGGTTCTTACATTAAAAATTATCTAATGAATGTTTATGTCGAAACATTTATTAAACCAAATGCAAATTTTGCTAATGTCATTGCTGATGTGGTACCTCTGACAAAAGACTTTACTCTTAATGACTTTGTTTATTTATTTATTTATTTCAACGGAAAATCCATTTTACAATAACAATACAGTTAAAACAATTAGAAAAGCAATCATAAAATTAGTGAAAACAATAGCAGCCAAAATATAAAATCATTATAGTAACCAAATCAGTATGGTAACAAATGCAGAAATAGATACAGAACAGAAATTGATACAAAACACAACCTAATTGATAGGAAGTAGCCGATCCAACCGCTTTCTAAATGTTAATAGGTCCAACCCAACGGTGTTGAGACAGCGAACCATGCGAGTTATTGGGCTATAAAAGCCATAGGTAGTGTTGTGGAACGGAACCCTGAACATAGTATTATTCCTAGTTCTATGAACAGTATTGAAATTAATCTCACGAAGTAACTGCGGAGCGCAGACAGAGCCATTAAGAAGCTTAAAAATAAACTGAACATTAGCACGTTGTCGTGGCTGACTCAACTTAACCATATTAAAGTCTCGCATTACTGTATTATAATTAATTGAATAATTAGTATCATTATAAATATTAATGTGCGCCTTAAAAGCCAAGTTGCGCAAAAACCTACGTTGAACACTCTCCAAAGAGTCGATCTGACACTGATAATAAGGTGACCAAGCGACAGATGCATATTCGAGGCCCGAACGCACCAATGAACAATACAACAGCTTAAATGATTGAGCACTAAGGTCACTTCCGTATCTAGAGATAAAACCCAGTTTTTTAAACCCTTTCCGAACAATTTTATTAACCTGTGATTTAAAAGTTAGAGAATCACTCCCAAGTCGCGGATCTCTGAAACCGACTCCAAAACAGCACCATTCAAAAAAATATTTAATCTTAGGTGTGTTGTCAGATCGACCAAAAGAGATAGAAAAACATTTCTTAACATTGAGGGCAAGACCATTATGACGAGACCAAACAAACAATCTATCAAGATCACACTGCAAGTCGAGAGCATCAGACTCAGACCCAATGCACTTGAACAGCTTCAGATCATCGGCAAACAGTAAACAGTTGGAATGAATAAAAAAATTACCAATATCATTTATAAACAAATCAAATAACAAAGGACCGATATGAGATCCCTGTGGGACTCCCAAAAGAACACATATTTCACTCGAAATATAGTTATTTATGCGCACGCACTGGTCTCGCCCAGACAGAAAACTGCGTATCCATCCTACCACCGAATCACCAAAGCCATGAACACTCAACTTATGTAACAATAGTTTATGATTTACCCTGTCAAAAGCCTTCGAGAAGTCGGTGTAAATACTATCAACACACAACCCTCTCTCGAAGGCCTTCAACAAGAACTGCTCATAAATGAGCAGATTTGTAGCGGTTGATCTTCCCTCTGCAAAACCGTGCTGGTTATCTACAGTAAGCTCTCTACACGTCCAAATCAACCAGTCCGATACAAGCCTATCGAAGAGTTTAGGTATGACTGATGGTTTTGCAATACCTCGATAATTACTGATATCTTGCCTATTACCTAATTTAAAAACCGGAGTCAAATAACTTGTTTTCCAATAATCAGGAAAATAACTGTCTTTAAGTGATAAATTAAATATAAAATGCAAAGGTTTACATAATGAGTAAATGCAACTTCTTATAAAAACCTGTGGCAGGACCATCTGGAGCAAGAGAATTGGACATTCCTAAATCGCTAATACAATCAAAAACAGCACTCACTGTTATAAACACAGATGAGATATCTACAGTCTTATTCGGTACGAAATCAGTAACCCGAATATTCTCAGCGGTATAAGTGGCTGAAAAATGCCTGGCAAACAAATTCACAATCCGTTCACCAGCCACCGCCGATTGATCGCTCAAAAACATTGAGTTAGGGTACTCATCGGTACTGCGTGCATTATTAATATATCGCTAGAATAGCCTGGGATCAGTATGTATATTTTGTTCTATATTATCTAGGTAGTTCGTCTAGCAAGTGGCCTGAAGGGCCCTACAGCTTTCCCGCAGAGTAGAAAAAATTCTATAATTATGGTCGGAACTACTTTCTTTATAAAGACGATGAGCAATCTTTTTCTTTACCACCAAATCACGATGCTCACCCGAAAACCAAACTGGAAAATTACTTGACTTGCACCGCTTAACTGGTACAAACTGATTAAGCACATCATATAAAATATTATAAAAAATTTCAACAACTGCATTCATATTTTTTCCAAAAAATAATGCATCCCAATTGACATTGTGCAAGTAGTCATTTATCACGGGAAAGTTACTGTTTTTAAAATCAAAGTAGAAAGACTCAAATTTTTAGTTATCAGTCTCCGCAAGACATGGTACACAAATATCATAGACAGAATGGTGCTGTGTTGTGCCCAACAAGCAGTCGTCAGCCAAAGATACCCTTACATCTGCATCATTGCTAAATATCAGATCTAAAAACTGATTATTCAAATTTGAATACATGTTAAGCCATAATAGATTCAAATAACTATAGCCCAAACAAAGAGTATTGGCCGGCGATGAAAAAGGGCACTGGACACCCAGGCCCACGCCCGAACGAGACCACTGGCAGTTCGATAGATTAAAGTCACCACAAATTATATAGTTACTTAATGGGAATTCATCAGCCACCTCCAAAACAACTGCAAATGTTCCTCGTACAGTTCACTATGCGATTGTGGGGGCACATATACCGATTCGAACACATACTTCCTATGACCACATGATACCTCCACAAAAACGTGTTCAACAGTTGATGGACTTAAGCGAATTCGTCCAGATCTCAATTCACTACGCACAGCAATCAGCACTCCACCCCCTCTCAGCTTACCCGTACTTGCAGAGTCACGATCGCATCGAAACACATGAAAATCTTGAAAGCCTAATTCGAAGTCACTGTAGTCACCGGTCAACCAGGTCTCAACGAGAATTATAACATCGTATAAACACAAATTAACACTATGACTGAGGTCCCTAATTTTAGTACGAACTCCTCCCACATTCTGGAAATAGCAGTGTAGTTTATCACGCCCACCATCCACCACTAATCGTTTTTTTGGAAATTTTTTGACTTGCTTGTGGTGGCTACATTATGGGCTTCATCAGTGTGCCGGGTATCAACACCATATTGCCTAACTCCAGTCGAAACCTTAGTGATAAAGGGATTACCATTTCTGTATTTAATAGTTAAGTTGGGCTCACCAATACTTTTTCTCTCATTTAGATCAATACATAACTTCTTGAATTGACTACGTTGAAGATTAGTCAAATGTGGACTTAGTTTGACTAAGGAATCTTTTAATTTGTTCTTTAAACAGTTTTGGGCCTGAATTTTGTCAGAAAATATTAATCTTATTGGTCTCAGTCTCTCATTGGTGGTTCTTTTACCAATTCTAAGGACCTTAAAATCAGTATCGGCGCCAAAGTCCAAACTTTCAAGAGTTCTGCGTGCATGGGCCCTATCATGAGTAATACGCTCATTAGTCACTTCGGATGTGCTCTCAATATTAAATAGAATAACATTCTTAGATCTGTCATTTCTCTCCTGGATCTCTACAATAGGGTCAACCGGACTCAGTCCTCGATCAACCAAACTAGATGCCTGTACTTGACGGTCGTTTTTTATGTCTTGCAAAGATTGATGCAGTTCTAATCGAAGTTCAGTGATCTCTTTTTCTAAATGATTAATATTTTCTTTTTGGATATTACGTATATCATCAAGTAAAACTTGAATTTCATTTCTCTGATCAAAAATAAGGTTCGGCACCTGTGATAAAACATGAAATAAATCTTTATTGCTAACATTATCTTTTTTTTTGGAGATTATTCAATTGATTACGTACATCGCCAGGTGTGACAACAGCACTATGAGCAACCTCAGCCCGGCTCTTAGATATATTTCGAACTGACCGACCTCGATTGAATTTCGAAAGGTCTTGTACCCCTGTTATGTCATTAGGTACAGATTCAGTATTATCTGGAACACACCCAATAGAAACACGCTTTGAGCAACTCTTTCGGCAGGTAGAACATTGCCATCCATGTGAGCCAGACTTCTTAGAAAGGGCAGACAGTTTTTCGAACTCGAGATTCAATAGCCCTGAACACCCCTTATGAATCCAAGGGCAGCACCCACAGCATTCAATTGCTAGTTGATTGGATCTTATTAAACGTTCGCATAAAGGGCAAGTATGTTTTTCATCCATTAGAACAATAATTAATTTGTTTTAAAATCAAAATAGCGAAGCGTTAATAATAGCGGCTAAAATTTGCGATAACCACCCAATGGGCAAGCTCACGATACAGCGATAACGAACAAAGTAGAAATGCAGGAATTCAAGTTTTTGTTAGTAAACCGAACAACTATGTGTATTAAATAATGAATATGATGATTGATAAACTAATTTTCGGTGCGTATCCGTCAAAATTGCAGTTAATTCCTTAGTAACCTTATGCACAATTAGAAACTGCAAACTTTGATACCAAACACCATTATTAACATTTCAATAAAACATGATAAAATTTATAAAACACGGAACACGACATTAACAGGTCAAGTTGTTACTATACTTTGTAATTATAGTAGCTGGTTTCAATGCCTTTAGTTGCAGAAAATACCATTCTTTTAAAGAAATTAATGACAAAATCAAATATCTGGGTCATACAAATGTTATATGTCTGTACCATTTAACAGTTATGATGGTTATGTGTGTAAAGCTATTTATGGATTTAATTGCAAGTTGTATGAATATGCCACTAAACTTAATCGGTATGTTGAAGGGTCCAACAACGCAATGATGGCAAAGGTTTTCCATTAAGCAAAACATACCTCTCTAGACTTATTATAAAGACAATAAGTCAATCAATTTGGTTATCATAAAATATGATAAAAGTAAGTAAGTAAATTTCAACAACTTATCGAGGAAGTGTCGGATCAGATGTAGATATGGTAAATAATAATGATAGTGCAACCAGCAGAACAAATGACGACAATTCCTCTCAACTTATTAATGACTGTGTACAATCTAATATTGATAATGTTAATACAAATTTTTCAGACTCCGAAATGATTCCGAACATAACCTAATATCTATAACATATCAAAATTGTAGAGGAGTCAAAACTAAGCTAACAGAATTGAAGTGTAACATGTTGAATAATGATTCTGATATAATAGCTTTAACTGAAATGTGGTTAAATGACTCAGTTTTGACTTCTGAATTTTGTAATAGCAGATTAGTCTTTAGGAAGGATAGGAATAGAATATTAACGAAGAAAAAACAGAGTGGAGGTGTACTACTCGCTATCAAATGCAAAAATCATATAAAATTGGGAGTTGTCATGGGAATTATATAAATCAGGTGCAGTTAAGTTTAAGAGAAAATCCTAAATACAATTGGTCTTGTATCAAAACTCAGAAAAATAACCCGTATATACCTAGTGAGCTAACTCTAAATAATGTAATATTCAGAATATCTCAGGATGTGGCAAATGGGTTTGCAATTTTTTTCTGTTCGTGCCCATTACTCAGGAAGAGGTTTTTACTGCATTAAAAAGTTTAAACGGTAATAGAGCCATAGGACCTGATGGGTTGCCGGGATACATTATAAAGGGTGGTGGGGATCCTTTGGTAAGTGCCTACGAACCTCTACCTCCCTGACGTATGGCGTGTCTCTAAAGTAATTCCAGTATTTAAGGGGGGTTCCAGAAATTAGATTATAAACTATAGGCCCATGCCGATTGTATCTGCTGTATCGAAGATATTTTCAATAGAATCTATAATGAAATTACAACATGCATTTCTTCTTGTCAACATAAGTCCACTTTATCTAACTTACTATCATTTACACAATATGTACATGATACCCTACATAATAAATCGCAGGTCAACGTAATATACACAGATATGAAAAAGGCTTTTGATAGAGTTAAGCATAGTGTAATAGTCAAATCCCTAAAGGATATGAATGTTACTAACAATTTAATTCTGATAATTCAGTCATATATTTCCTCTCGATGGCAGTATGTGGAGGTTTGTGGGGCTAAATTTTGTCTATATGTTATTTAACAATAAAGGGGTCCAATGTGGGACCACTATTATTTATAATAGCAATTCATGGACTCATTCAGGTGACAAAACATTCAAATGTATTGGCATTCGCTGATGATTTTAAACTGTTTTTGAGGATCTTAAATGAAAATGATTGTGAAAAATTGTAAGATGACCTAAACATTGTGTGTGAGTGGTGTGATGAAAACGGTTTTAAACTAAATGCTAAAAAGTGTTATTGTATGACTTTTGCATTGAAAACTAAATCACTTAATCGTGCCTATAGTATGAATGACAGTGAACTTGTAAGGAGATCACACCAGAGAGATTTGGGAATTGTTTATGATGAAACTTTATCTTTTAATAATCATATTTCTGACATCATTTCTGCTGCACTTAAAGTGGTAGGATTCATTGTTCGTTCCACTAAACATTTCAGAGTGGATGTGTGTCTGAGACTATTTGATTTCGTGGTAGTGCCTAAGTTTGAGTATGGCGGCGTAATTTGGTCTCCTCACTACATTATTTGGTCTAAATCTATAGAGAGGGTCAAAAAAGTTTTTAAAATACATGTTTTTTAAAAGGTTTGGCTAGTATCCGGAATCCAGAATGGTCACGAAATAAATTATCATTAGAAAAAAAAATAAAAGCAGGCTTACTCACTTTATTTAAAATTTTAAAGGATAGTATAGGTAGCCCTGACATTCTGGCACAGTTTCCATTTGCTGCTAATTATATAAATACTTCTAGTAAAACGGTATTCTATTTGGATTTTCCAAAAACAGAGTTATATAGATGTGGGTTTAATCAGTGTTGGACAATTTACAAAACGCATTGATAATAAATTATTTATTTATTTATTTTATTTTTCAACGGGCAAAACCCAATTACATAACAGCAATAATATAATTAACTAAGAACATAACAAAATAATTACCACCCCAGGAGTAAACTGCACAAATATGTATTAAATTAATAATAAGATTAATAATAAGAGTCTTATAAGGCCAGTGTAGAATTATCTAATCATCGAATGCCCCATATACCTAATATTAATTGCAATCACAAATCATCACAGTTCAGGAATGTTTTATAAGATGCAAAAAAGTCTATTGATTGGTGTTCATTTGCTAGTCTGGCAGTTCTGGATATAAAATTATTTAGGCCATAATTTGTCCTATGAATTGGAAAATGAAAGCTTTCAGTAGATCTTGTAACCCTAGAGGGTACCCTTAAGTCGATTTTATGAAGCAGTTCTGGTGCTGCTGCTCCACCATGTAATATATTATAAAAGTTTATAAGATCTCTTCTTTTATGTCGGGTAGTAATAGATGGCATATTGAGAAATCTTAGCAGGTCTGTGTCATTATAATTATCCAAGATGTTTAGTTTATATGCTATTTGCTTCAAAAATGTATGACTCTGAACATGTATGCCATAGAAGGGATAAAAGATTGAAGAAGTGTACTCCAAATGAGGGCGTACAAGGGCACAGTAAAGTATTTTTAAAGCTGATAAACCTGTAAAGTCCCGGGTGGTTCTTCCTATAAAACCCAGCAATTGAAAACCTTTGGTGACTGTTTGGTTTAGCTGCTGAGAAAATTGAAGAGCTGTATCCAGAGTCACACCCAGGTCTCTCACTGATGAAATGGTCTCAAGATGGCATTAGTTGATCTCATATTGATAAGGAATAGGCATCCGAGATCGAGAAAAAGTTAAAGCCTTACATTTGTCAGGATTGAGAGACATGCCATTTTTTAAACACCAATCTTGAAGGTTACTTAAATCATACTGAAGCTTATCACAATCATCAGAGCACCCTATAATACAGCTCAACTTAAGATCATCAACAAAAAGTAAGAAGTGGGTGAATGTGAAACACTCGTATATATCGTTGATAAAGACATTAAAGAGGAGAGGACCCAGGTGAGATCTCTGGGGACACCAGTTGGAACCTGTACCTCTTTAGAGTGTAAATTGCCTATTCTCACAATCTGCCTACGATCAGTCAAATAGCTCTCAAACCAAAAAATTAGCGGTCCACCAATTTCCAGTCTTTTAAGCTTATGAATCAACAAACCGTGAGAAACTCTGTCGAAAGCCTTGGAAAAGTCAGTGTAAATAGTGTCAACCTGATCCCCGTTCTTCAAGGCTCTCGACAGAAGATCCACGTGTGTTAAGAGATTCAACTCTGTTGACTTATTGGGTCTGAAGCCAAATTGCTGCTCCTGTATCAGAAGAGGCTCCACCCCAGGCGGCAACAAGTCGCAAAATTAAACCTTTTGCACTCAAGATGCTAATAGGACGGTAATTTGCTACTGAGGACTTGTTGCCTGACTTAAATATGGGCTTCAAGAAGCTAGATCGCCAATAATCTGAAAAAACCCCTGTTTGGAGAGATAAGTTAAATATATGGAACAAGGGTCTGGATAAATTAAAACTACAGTGCTTTAGAAATGATGTTGGTACTCCATCAGGTCCAGAACTCTTATTGATGTCAAGTGATGAAAATTTAGCAAATATATCGGAAATAGTAACATGGAGCTCTGGGATATGAACAATGGAGGAGGATATCTCATGATTTGGAAGTGCGAGATTACAGGTTGAACATACAGTAGAGAAATAGTCAGCAAACATGTTAGCAATTTCCAACCCAGAATCAGTTGATTGGTTTAGGTAGTTAAGTTTAGATGGAAAACTGTTATCTTTTCGTCTCCTGTTAACAAAAGACCAAAACTTTTTTACATTTGTACTGATGGCTAACTCTGTGAGATATATATAATCATTATAAGATTCCTGAGTCAATTCTTTACACAAAGATCTCAACCTTTTAAATTTCCGATAATCGTCGTTAGACTGAGTTTGCTTGAATCTTTTGTGGGCCATTTTCTTTAGAACTATAGTATTTTTAAGATGAGGACTGAACCATATCAGGAATTTTTTGGCTGAGTATTTTTTTAGGGGTACATATGTGTCAATAGCAAACAAGATAATATCATAAAAAATGTTTAACATTACATCCACTGTTTTATCCTTGAACAAAAAGTTAAACTTGTCCAAAAAAAACTCTTGGCTGAGTTAAAGTCTCTATAAAAACCCTCAAAGTTAAGTCCATCATCCACTTCTGGTTTCATAGCTGCTATATGGATATGTAGTGGTGGGTGAACCACAGGGGGAACCAAAAATGTATCTGCCAGGCACACCTTCGTATCAGAGTCCTGTGTCAAAACCAGATCCAAGAGGCTATTATGAAAAAGTGATTCTTCTGGAACAGATTATGAAAGTTACATGTGTTTGCCATAACCCGTATGCCTGCAGCTTCTTGAGGGAAAGCTGAGTCACTTGCTGTCAAGGTGGAATTCCGCTCCACATCCTGCCATATTGCATGTCTCATATTAAATTCTTCAATAATGTGTATATCGATTTGGGGCATTCTTAGTAATAGGTCATTCAATGTTTCTGAGAAGGCAAGGTAACTGTTGCTAGGAGAGGAGGGAGGTATATACACAGCACCCAAAATAAAATTAGCTTCTCCCTTACCAATCAGAATAAAAACTTGTTCTATATGTTCACGAACCGCAAGCCTCATACTTGGAATTGATTTATGAACAGAGACTAACACTCCACCACCTCTCTCATAAATACTGGTATCTCGGGAACGATCCTTGCGATACACAAGATAATCAGTAAAACTTGGCTCAGCATCAAAGATGCCGGTGTGTAGCCAGGTTTCATTTAGCACATAGATGTCGTAAGGAAAGGCAGGGATATTTTGTTGTAAATGATTTAGTTTCGTTCTCAGACCCTGTGTATTTTGGTAGTAAATGGAGAGCACCCTCGAGTTTTGGGAGATTAGTTTTTTGGAACAATTTTAGGAATGCCTTGGTAATATCAAATGGTAATATTCTCACCTCTCGACACTCGATCTCTGAATTCATATCTAATTTCAGTTTCAGCCTCAACCTGCATTTTATGAAAATTTTTCTACCCTTTAATTTACTCCTACAACGAATAATGCTCTGAGCATCCTCTCTACTATTTAAAGTTACTTTTAAAGCCTTATGGCCATTTTTGTTAGGCTTACTAATTCGTGCTAAGCTTTTCACATCGCTTGGAGCTCCGAGTTGAAGGAAGAGGGTATTGACATCATCCAGGTCTTGGTGGTGATCAGGCAAGTTAAAGAGTAACAGGTTGCAATATCGATTTTGACGCTCTTGCAGTTCAATAAAAAAGTCATTATTTAAGGAGCTGGAAGATGCTAGAGGAACCGGAGAACCTACATTCACCATGGGATTCTGCCTCCTCTCCTCTTGTAGGGCTCTAATATCAGCTCTAAGTTCATCCAAAGCCTTTAATATTTTGGGGATCTGGACTAGACCAGATTGACAATCTTCGCACAAAAACTTCAGAGTTCGTTGACCTTTCAGTTCTACGACCCTAATTTCCGAGGAGTTTAGCCCTGAACAGATGAGTTTGTGAATAGCCCTGTTGCAGCTGTCACAATAAGTCAAAAGCTTGTGGTTTTCCTCCAAAACATTGCATTTTAAGCACTGCATGGCCATTTGTAGATTAAATTTCGGCAAAATCCAAACAAAATAAAGCAATCTTACCCTGGAATTGATTGCCTTTTGCTCCACAAATGATTGAAATTTTGTTTGGATTGTTATAGAGCCACTTCGGGCCCGGCTCAAGGATGTAAACTGCACAAGTGCAAGCTTAGTGACCCTTATGAAATTTGTACCTAGTTTCTTCGATTCGGTGTCTATTCGGACACCGTTTTCAAGAAAAGCAAAAAACTAAAAATGAAAATGGTTAGCAAATACAATAAAACAGTAAAAAGCTCTTGCAGATTGTCAGGCTTTAAACTGACTTTTAAAGT
>MU192762.1:7792-27417 GCA_016904865.1 Pissodes strobi | reverse complement strand
AGAGCCGTTTGTTAAATCGGCACATGGTACCAGATGATGACGTCACCTTACCATGTATTACTCGATTCTGTAATGAAATTTGGTCACAGCAATGAAAATGCTAAGAAGCGCCAGATGTTTTTTATTAATTTATTTACTTAAGAAGCCGATCATACACCAAACAGGTGCAGCTATTCTAAATTTAAAGTTTAATTTTTTGACGAGATACCCATTAATACCAAGTTAGTAAGACCATGGTCTAAGGAAAAGGAGAATAGTAAGTTAACCAATGAGTGGAACAAGGACGTTCAAACAGGATGATAAATAAAGTGAGCCTTATACCGGTAGCTAACGCCCAACGAAATACTCACATACTGTAAAATAATTTATTTGAAGTAAACTAGATGTATCATTCAAAACATGATAGATGGAGCGCGGCCCAAGCACCTCCTGTGTCCCTTTTTAGAGATGAATCGCGATATCGATATTACGCAAACAAATATTCGATATGATGAACATGACGTCATATCGCAGTAGAAGGCATTCTTTTACTTATGTTACTGTTATCTGAAATGATATTTAAACAATTATCTGCATTTTTTATAAAAAGAAGTGCCCAAAGAAGATATATTTTCCAAGATTTATTTTAAAAAGAATAATTTCTGCTAGCATTTCCTTAAGGTTTCTATTTTCTCAATTGAAATGAATTTCGGTATGGATCAGCTTCTCAGACATGTTTACATTTATCATCATAGGCACTTGAAAATGGAGGTACGGTAAATATTGTGTGAGTTCACTTTATGATTGAAATATGATTTTGAGCCCTGAATCACTTATTTTTGCTTATTTTCAAATCGAAAATCATATTAAGTAAAATAAAAATAAAAAACAAATAATAAGGAAATAATTCATATTCTATAACATTTGATAATCTGAAAATACATTTCAGCCAGTTTCTTTAAACAAAATGCATTTAGTCCTTCTGTCTTTAAACTATAAATGAAACAGCTGTTGTGTGATTGATAGTAATATAATATGATGTTCCTGTGATATTAGTTAGTTTCAAGTATAAATGCATTCAAATCATAAGGTCGACAAGGTCACCTATTTCCACATCACACACAAGGAATAATGCCAAAACTGCGGCGCCATCTATCCTTAGTGGCTACAAAAACGCGGTCGAAGGAAACTTTCATATTTGCAAGCATGGCCAATGTATAGATTTTTCCCCGTAAGTTTAATATACTATCCTTTTTCTTTATAGGGGGAAGTCAGGTAAATTCACCAGGTTAAGAAAAAAATCATACCTTTTTTAAAGCACATTATAATCTCATCGAATTTTTCTTGTTGGAAAGCTACATGAATCAGCTACATGTTATTAATCTCCGAAATAGCATAAAATACTTACAACTAAGAAAAACACTAACCCAATGCATCGGATAAGTTGACGATAGAATGCGGTTAAGATGACGCATCTGCGGTTAAGATGACGAATCAACAATAATCGCAAACAAAGTGGTGAATTGAATCAAAATTGCTGAATTCTTCATGCCACCACATTCAGGCAGTACACTGTATCCAGTTCTCCGTTGCTGGCTCTTCATACGCTTCTTGACACCCTGGACAAGCTATGACTTCACATTCCCCCTTTGCTTATTTTCCTTTGTGTTCCCCACTGTTCTTCCACAGCTTAATTTTCCTTTTTTTTTTACTTGATTAGCTTTATTTTTTCTTTGGTTTATTCATACTTCTTTTTCCAAAGCCAGCCTTGCTTTCTCTTTTAGACCGGTTGTTAAAGGGGTCCTTATTGGTTATTATTCTAGCTGATGTTTTCTTTCTTTTTACTACGCCCTCATTTCTATTAGGACTTATTTCTTCTACTGATACTTTGCACTTTTTTGTTATTTTGGGTTTCTCATTGTCCGAATCTGTGGATTTTTGTTACCGGAAATCTGCTGCTTCTTCTCTATATTATGAATTTTGTGCTTGACTGGATCCGCTGTTTTCTTTGTAGTGTGGACTTCAATAAATAAATTTCTTTTTACAGATTCCTTGGCTAGTGTTTCTATTGGTTAGGTATAATACGAGGTTATTTTGATCACATCCAGATGTTTTGGTCTTACTAAATTTATAACGGGTTGATTGTCTTCAACGGCTGTATGATCCAAAGTAATTGTTTCCACTTCTAGAGATTTTGGTTTTACTAAATTAATAAGGGGTTGATTGTTTTCGACATCTAAATTACTATATGTTTCATTGTAAATATTGGCGTGGCCAAGTCTACTGGCAGTGTCGTTATTTATATCCCGTATTGGCTTGGCTCAGATCATTCGGTTGTTAATGATGCTGAAAAATCTGCATCCCTGCTCTTAAATGGGAAAATATGTTACAACCGTCTTCATAGATAAAAGATATTATAAAAAAATCGTCCCTTTTGAAATGAATGAAAAATATCGTTTTAAATTGCGGTTGCACGGTTTCAAAATATCATAACCGTTTCGGATGGCAACTTTGTATATTGTTTTGTTTATTTGGTGGAAGAGTTTTTCGGATTCTTGTGGGTTTCGGCGATAAATAAAAGGAAAAAATATTCATAACACAGTTTTTGATATCTAATACGAGTGTGGTAATAGAGGCAGTGCTCGAAATTTTTGTATATTGGCATAAACATTGCTTATAACAACGTGTTAAATTAACAGGTGACGTGTGACGTAGATCCGGCGTTGCCATATTCTCTTGCTCAAAAGTCGTGAAATTGAAAATGACAGACTGTTATAAATGTAAAAGTAAATGTACTATTACGGAGGAAAAGAGGAATTTATTTGGATAGCCATGCGATTTCTGTAGGAATGTAGTTTGTTCGAGTTGTGCAGGATAAGTGCTTCAGAGGTTAGAGTTCTGATCTTGAAAACAAGATCCCTTTTTCATCTATGTCCTGAGTGTAGAGAAAAAATTTTAAAAAACATATTGGAGTTAAATCAAAAAGTAGGTTTTCTGGATGAAGAGCTAAAAAAAACTCAAATGTAACTACGGTTCAGACTTCATGGAAAAAAGAGTCAAGAGTATAGAGGTAGACCTTGTCAGACTGTGTTAGGGATAAAAATGCCAATATCACCCGATTGATTTCAAGTAGCAAGGGGGAAGCTGATATCCAGCATAACAAAGTGGAATTATAAATCCTCAGACCGTAGGCTACGCTGTGATCGAGATTGCAACTAGGAATACCTTAAATAAATACCTAAATATAAATAAGAATGAAACAGAATCTGTGCCTAATACAGAACCAACTAGTTCTGAATATTGTTAAGGGTACAAATAGTGATAAATCAATAATAGCAGCAGCCGATGCCTGCAAAATGTTTTATGTGGGCAATTTAATTATAGAGTCATCAGCAGAAAAGCTAAAGGCTTATCTGCTAGAAAAAAAGGTACCCATTGTTGCGTGTGAACAAATTACATCAACCAGAAAAGAGTAGGTATTAATGGTTTGTCTTATAAAATAGCCATAAGGACTGACCCGGAAAAAGATATTCTCAATTCCAAAATGTCACAATAAGACCATTTGTTTTTCATAATAGAGAACTGGGAGAAAACTTTAATAACAATTTTCAGCACCGAAGACCGCGAACATGGACAAAGAGATAATGCTAAAAAACAAGCCACAACTTCTACTTTTAAACTGTCAAGCCTTGAATATAGAGAAATGTGTCCAGATTAATTGTGATTTTGATAACCTAAGCAACTTGTTATTTTTGTGCTTGACAGAAACATGGACTTACCAGGATATGATGAAGTTGTTTAATATCAATAACTTTACTCTTACAACTAATTATTGTAGGCACGTTAACTCGGATCCATTGAAGATAGAACGGTTTTGCATTGAAAAAGTAATCGAGGTGTATGGAGTGACCTGTATTTTGGAAGAAGTCATATATGTGATATTGTGTTGCTACAGGTCACCCTCTGCAAACTGACAAGAATTTTTAGGTCAACTACAGGACGTGTTAGAGTCGGTATTTAGATCAAATAGAAGAATATTGCTCATCAACTGATGAATGTGTGTCAAGAGTTTAATTTATGTAATATTGTGAATGATTATATTCGCGTAACAAAAACGACTGCATCAGTCATAGATCACATATTTATAAATTTTACATATAATAAGGTTCAAGTAGTTGACGATATTGGCAGAGTTGGATATTTATATGCAGAATGAGTGCACATCATTCTTTACAAGACATTTTCGGGATGATTCCATGAATGAGTTTAGACTGGCACTTTGCAGTGAGGATTGGTCATAATTGTACGGACTAATCGATATAGATGCGGCTTTCACTTATTTTTTGGAAGTTTTTAAATATTACTTTGATTTGTTCTTTCCACTACAAAAATGTTATAGTAAGGAAAATTTAAAACAATGGGTCAATAACGAGGATTAAGACGTCAAGTGAACACTTAGTTTTTATTTCAGTTAACAAAAACCAATGGTAATTTAGGGGAATATTACATGGAACAAAAAAAGAAACATAAACAATTAATTAACAATACAAAACAAGAATATTATAAGCAAAGAATATCGGGTACTTCTAATTCTGTCTGTTGTGGCTGGAGGATAGTAAATGAATTATCTAAAAAAAAAATTCAATTAAGGTAGGAAAACTTAGTACAATTATAGATTGCTCTGAAACTAAAGCCAATTCGTTTAATTTTTTTTTAATGTTCCCATGGAAATTGCTAAAAATATACCTAAAAACGCAACTAATATTAATTTCTATAAAAGCGGTTACCCAAATCTTAAAAACAAAAAATTGTTATTTCAAGAAGAGGAATTTTATACTTTAAGAATGAATAAGCGCCAAATCGTCTGGGGCAGATGATATTCCCAGTTTTGTTGTCAGGGAGGTCCTAGCTGAGATTGTATGTCCAATGACTTTTCTTATAAATCTTTAATTCTTCATTGGAAAGTTCCCCAGCAGCTTGAAGACAGGTCAAATCATTCCTATTTATAAAAAGGATGATGTGCACTTGATAGAAAATTATAGGTCCGTGACGATGTGTTCTTCATTTTCAAAATTATTTGAATATTGTTTCTTGGACAGGATGTTGATGTTTATTTATGAAAATAACATAATTAATGAACATCAATTTAGTTTTCAGAGTGGCAAATCCACTGGAAATGTCATGCATGCATTATATAGTGAGATCGTACACTTCATGGAAGTGGGTGTGAGTCATGTTGGGGTATTTTGTGGCCTCAGCAGGACTTTGATTGTGTTAATCAAGATCTCTTGTTAGATAATTTTTTGTTTCACGGTTTTAAGGATAGGGCTTTTCAGTGGATTGAATCATTTATAAAGGGAAGGGAACATTATGTGTCAATTGATCATGTTGGATCTGAGAGTCGAGTAAGGATTAATTCGGAGTGTAAATTCCGGTATTTCCATTTTATGTGATTGGTTTTCCAGTAATAGTCTGTATTTTAATCTTAGTAAAACAAAATGGGTGAGATTTCATCCCAGGCAGCTGCAGTGCACTGCCTCAATGATGTCAAAATTAGTAATGAAAAAAGTATATGTGATTATGTTATTTCAAAGCTGAATTCATCATATTATATGATTTTAAATCTGAAAAATGTATTACCGAGAAAGCGTTATTGATATTGTATTATGCTCAGGTTGAATCTGTTATGGTATGGTGTATCATATGTATGTTGTGGGGCTATTCTGCTAATTTTTTGACTTTTCGTCAACTTACCCGACTTTCCCCTAAAATGGGAAGATTTGCTTCCATATACATGGATATTTATTTTAATATGCAATACAAGTTAGCTAGAACACCCTCTTTTGATTCTGGATTCAAATAAAACTATAGTGGTCCTCCCTGACGATCTGTTATCGAAAACGACAAGACGCCATCCTCCCTGTTAAGTGCAGAATAAGAAAAGCTTTGTTTACATATAATAAGCCTTATGATAGCTTTACTCAGCTGCTGAATCACTAATTAATATCATGTTTATAAGACCATTACGGCTATGTAGATGGCCGCTAATATATCGCCACATAATTTAAGCTGACCACTAATCAAGAAATTTTCCAGGCAACTGGCTAAATTGAGATTGATTAGCTGATGAGTCGCTTATTGCCTAAACGCAGAATCTAATACATCATATCTGGGATATTATGCGTGCCCGACCAATAACTCAACGCCAAATTATTTCCCAAGGCTGACGGGCCTTATGCACTTGATCATCGCGTTAAGGCAGATACAAGGTGAAGGGTTATATCATTTGGAGCTATAGTTCGTTTCAAAATTAGGGAAAGCAATGAAACAGTAATAGAACATCAGAGAAGCCGAGAAAGGCCTTATTTTACAACCTTGTTTCGGCTATTATATAGGCGTAGTACCTGCCTTTAGTTTCATACAAGCATTATTCCCCACACACCTGCCTATAATAATCTTAATATTAAAGGGTGCTTAGTTATCTTCTGGTAAGGAGTGAAACAGTTAAGAAAGTTGTTAGGGAAACATTTCGCCTATGAGCAAAACCTGGGGGGTGGAGGCTTCTATACTAGAAGCTGTAGGATAGAAAATATAAAATTTGTTGAAAAAAGACGAAGTTATTTGTTGGGGAAGACGATATTTAAGGGCAGTAAGACAATATCGGAGAAACTAGAGTAAACGAGAGATATATGGTTGGCAAAATATGGCAGAAAAATAATATAGCAACTTCGCGCATGAAACACCCTGTATTATGGCTGCCTCATCGGATAATATATTAGTTATTGATTCCCACTAAACCAGGATTGATACCTTAAGAATGAGGAAGGATTATTTAATATGTTGATTAATCTATATCGATATCGATTATATCCTATATCCTGTATCATATAACAGACAGCCTCTTTAATTCATCGGTTTAATTGCATCTTTGTCATTCGTCTTAAGTAAGAAAAGGATGCATTATCAACCGGAATATTAAAAGAAGGCTTCAAATGAGCTTGTAACAACAGGCAAGATATAGAGTGCGGCTATTTAACTTGAAATCTCTAAATGGTTCTTTGAATGTGATGTCCCCTTCATTTTCCAATTAATTTCAAAATGGGGAAAACTTTTTTTGAAGCGTAAAGGGGGTCGAGTGCTATGACTTTAATGCCCATTTCATGCCTACTTCATTCCCAAATATTGGGGTCTTTGATTTTAAATGTTCCAAGATGCCTATTTATCTCTTTAAAAAAAAAGAAGCTCGACAGACTCTCGAAAAAATCAAAATAGTAACTGGGCGCCATCTTGGCAAAGGAGCAAAATCTTTTGCACCTTAAATTCGAGTTTAAAATTTGGTATCATTAAATTCAATCGTTACAATTTCAATTCAAAAATCGTTAACGAGCAAATCAATGTTTTCGATGTTTCGATCTCGTAGAAACATCATCATGGATAATATTTCCATTACTCTGTCTCTTTCCCGAAATTTCGAACCTTCTCTTTGAACAAACTTAACACAGTTATGTAGTATACAGGCAGCTTCTGTTACTTCAAAACTGCTTCTTTTTCTATTAATTCAAAAAAACAAGAAAGCAACATAATAGTTATTTGTGTATTTAGAGCGCAAAGTAACGGATTGCCGCTTGAGAAAGAATGTTACTGCGCGACGCGTAGCAGAGCGCAGTAATCTTTCGAAAACGGCAATCTTACTTTGCGCTCGAAAAACACACAGAACTTTTTCTACAGCCGCATTTTTTAAAATTAAATGCACATTTTTCTCTATACTTATCCTGAAATTTGCGAATGACTGTCAGTTTTGACATATTATGTTCGGGCTTCGGGCATATTTAGAACAGGATTGCCAGCAACAAACTGTAACAAACGTACGACTGTCATTTATTTATCTTCGGTTTCCATGACCATTCAGCACACTAGACGGAAAAAGTGAGAATTTCCTTTTCCATGTCCGCGCTAGAACGCAAAATAAGGATCCACGGCATTAGTCGATTTTGCGATTTCATTTGAATTTAATATTTAGTTATTTTGCGCGCGGCTGTAGAAAAAGGTATTTTCCACTTTTAAAAGTTAACAACTTCGTCGTGGCCATGGTATTGTATTTGTACACGTGAGTGGGCCCAAATGGGGCACTCCACTGCGACCCGTCTATTGTGGTTTCCACTAGACCAGAGGCTCGATCTTTTTTATGAAATCAAATACCTTTCTGGGGTGGATAGTTTTCAAGTCTGGAAGTGTAATTTGAGAATTTCTAAACACTATTTGTTTGGTTCTTTACATTGTTGGACATTGGCATAAAACATGCTCCATTGTTTCTTCGTCCTCCAAGCATAAGCATGTGGCTTCTTAGCCGACAATGCCCAGTGTACATGCCAACTACAGCCTGTACCTGCTGTCGGCCAAGTTGAAGAAGTTGTTTAGTTCTTACTTTTTGCCTTCATATCCTGTATGTTCAGCTATCCAGATCAGTATAAGTTTATTTTCTCTACCTAGTTTTGTGAGTAGTTCCTGGCAGTTCCATACTGCCTTGTATGAACAACGGCTAGATTCAAGAGCTTTTAAAGAATATTTGATTATGCTTGCCTTTCCAGTGTCTTTCAATGAACCACTGCGCAGTCATATCAATTCAGCCTGAAAAATGGTTGCATGTTTGCCTAGCGAACACTTAAGCCCAACCTTACCATTTTTATTCCATGCAGCGGCTCCTGTACCATCATTGGTCTTGCAGTTGTCAGTGAACTAACTATTCTTGTTGTTCTCGTATGTTCCGAGTCTTTTGCCAATTCGTTCATCTCTGGTAGAAGGACGTCATGGGTATGGTAATAGTGAGTCTTGCCATGATGACCGCTTGCGGACTGTTGATCACCACCTGTGTCAATCTATACGTAACCCATCTGTCAGAGATGGCAGATTTATAAGACACTCAAGCGCTGCCACATGTGTATAGTGCCGGAGGCGGCACTAATTGCCAGACATGTTGTAAGGTGGATAATTTGATTCTCGCGGAGCACGGTAAGCTCTTAGAGTACCAAGCTGCTGATCCATATGTTATCATTTCTCTTATGTCCGCAATATATAGCCAGTGCATTAGTTTGGGAAGTATGCGCAATGTCTTGGCACAAATGCGTGGCCATGGAGAATTCTAAATTTCTTATTTCAAAATTTATATTGACATCCAAGCAAGCCCGGGATCACAATAATCCACAACAAAATGAGGTGATCCACTGTGTCAAAGGCCTTCGTAAAATGGAAGCAAATTGAATCAACCTATGATATATTATAAAGATGTGCTTTTTGAATGTTTTCTTTTCTTCTTAGTCCATTACATCATACATGATTTGCGGTGGTTGTTATGAATTTCTGTCATTATCCAGTCTGTCCGGGACGTGACTAATAATTTGTTGCCATCGTTGCCTGCTGTTAGCCTCTCTTGTTGCTGTCTCTAAATTTAGGCCAGTTAAATTGCGAACGGTGTCTGTCCATCTCGTTGCTCATCGGCCTCGTCGTCCAATGAGGCGCTCCACATTATCGTGTAGAATTATGCAGCCGAAGAACCTTAGAGCCCGCGCTGAAATTTGGCTCGACAAACGGTGCTCTATTCCGACTTGTTTTAATATGGATGCGTTTGTTCTCCGAGCACTCCATGGGATTCTTAACATTCTGCACCAACACCACATTGATTCTCCGTCGATCAGCGGCCCTTATCACCCACGTTTCCGAAGCATACCAAAAAACAGAGAATACCAGTGATTTTACTAGAGTTTTTTTTGTTTGGATCGAGATGTTGCGATCTTTCCATACTCGCGTCTACGAATATCAGGTTCACAATCCCCATTTGATGTTATTATTGACCCTAGATACACGATCTTTCCGACGACATCGAAATTTGCCAACTTGTGTGGTTGTTCTCGGTTGATAATCATAATCTTCGTTTTTTTGTAGTTTATTTGCAACCCATATCTTAAGCTCACCGATTCGAGTCTTTCGAGGAACATCGTCAGTTCTTTTTCATTACTAGCAACCAAAAGGGTATCATCTGCATATCTTAAATTTCAAATTTTTTGACCGCCCACAACAAAACCGCCGCCCGTCCCAGCTTTCCAGCACTATTCTATATAGGTTAAACAGCAACGGAGGTAACACACAGACCTGTCTAACTCCTTTTTTAACCAAGGCGTTCCCAGAGAGGGAGTTGTCTATCTTTATGACTGCCCTACTGTTTGCATAGAAATTTTGAATGAGCATTACGAGATGAGATGACACACCCATGTCCAAAAGAATATCCCACATCCATTAGATAATTTTAGACAATTTTATACAATTTAGACGATTTATTCATGTTCATAAATTACAAGGTCAAGTCAAAAATAAGTATATAAATTCTTAAAGCTAGGTAAAAACAAAAGACAGTACTTAAATGTATCACAGCAAAATGGACAGATATTACAACCCTTAAGTCACTTCCATGGCGAGTGGGGTAATCGTGGATATCGTGGTGGCTTTCAAAGAGTTCTATATTACTCCTGACATTCATGAGGCACTCAAAGATATAAGCAGATGGAAGAGTCAAGATCTGGAACTCGCGAAATGCCCGCCTACAGTCCTCTCTGTAACCCAACCCAGCAACGATTCTTATGGCCCTCCTCTGCACAGCAAATACCCTAGTTGCAGAGGCAGCCCTACCCCAAGCCAATAGGCTGTAGCAGATGGTGGAATGGAACAGCGCACGATCCAGAAAAACACATCCTGCCAAGCTTCTCAACAAAAACCCAGTGCTTCGGAGTCTCTTACAAACGGACGCAACATGAACATCCCAGCTAAGTTTTGGGTCCAGATGGGCTCCCAGAAACTTGACGCATTCATGCCCTCGCAGTTTCTTAGGGAAAACAGCATTTTTTGGGTATTATCTATGTTGAGTGATAAATTGTGTGTATCAAACCACAGCCTGGCTTCCGACTGTACCATGCCTGCCAACTCCTCCGCTATAACCTGGCTCCGGCTGCGGCTCCCGGTATATGTATCATCCGCATATTGGTCAAATTTAGCTATGGAATTACACATAGGCAAATTATTCACATACATCAAGAAAAGAAACGGACCCTTTCTACAGACAGTCTACTACCCACTCTAACCATTTGGGGTCGTTTCTCCAGATATGATCTAAGTAAGGCAATGCTAGCTTCTGAGGATTTGTAGTATGCAAGCTTTTTAAGTAGGATTTCATGTGAGACACAGTCAAAAGCCTTACTGAGGTCAAGGAATTGTGCTATACTGTAGTTCCCATCCTCAAAATCATCCAGGATGGCACAGATGAGGTCCAGAACTGCCATGGCTGTGCCTCTACCAGAGCGAAAACCAAACTGACAATTTGAGAAAAGCGCATTAGTCTCAAAAAAGAATGAAATTTGATCCACCATGCACTTCTCCATCACCTTAGACAAAATTGGAAGTAGGGAAATAGGGCGGTAGTTGGCTACTTCAGTTTTCTCCCCCTTTTTAAAGATTGGACTGATTATTGCCCTCTTAAGCACTGCTGGGAAAATACCTGACGAGAAACACTGGTTTATGAGGTTGGTGAGTGGCTTAGCTATTAGGCCCTTAATATGTTTGACAACTTTAACAGAGAAACCAAAAACATCAGTGCTGTTTTTGTTCTTTAGGTTTTGAATTATTTTTAATATTTGCTGTTCAGTAACTTGCTGGAAAGAAAAGCTCACAGACGGAACAGGCCCATTCAGGTATCCCAGAGGATCTCGGTTTGATTGGGAAATACCATCAACTATATTTGTAGCAATAGTACTAAAATATTCATTGAATTGTTCAGGTGGGAACTACGGTTCCTGTCTGCTGTTTCCCGAAAGCTCTCTTTGACAATTTATGATAGACCACATACTCTTCATCGGATTCTTTGAGGTCGCAATAAGGTTATCATTTGCATCTTTTTTTGCCTGTTTTAATGCTTGGTTATAGATTTTTTTTTTGTTTTTAAGCTCCTCCTTATTTCTTGGAGTTTGATGCTTGTTATAAAAATCCTGCAAAAAGCGTAGTCTTTCTCTCATCTGACGCAATGTGTCTGTAAACCATAAAACCTTATGATGATAATCCCTTTTTACTTTGTATGTCCTTTCAGGGAATGACTCTAGGAATGCAGATTTGAGGTTCTGAATAAACAGAGAAAATTTGTTCTCAATTGAGAGATCAATATTGTCAACAAAATCCCAACTAACCACACCCACCTCCACCTCAAAACGGGCCAATCTATTCTGAGTAATTGGACGAAAAACCTTCCTCTCCAGTGGTCGCCGTACATCCACAGAATCAACACCCATGTCAAGGTAAATACCCTGACCGTAATGATCAGACAGACCCACCTGGAGGACCGCAGTACCAATCTCTCTGCTCACACAGCTTATAAAGATGTTGTCCAGACAGGCCGTACCCCTCGTTGGGTCATGTACCATCCTCTGAAAGCCATAGTTCTCAAGAAGATTACACAATAAGGCTGAATTTTCATCATTTAAAGTGAAATTGACATTGAAATCTCCTGTCAAGACAACATCCCCACCAAGACCAATCTCCCGTAATGCAGCCTCCAAGGTCTCCAAGAACACCAGAAATGACCCTGATGGAGACCTATACATAGAGATCACACAGAGCCTAAGAGGCCTTATAAGTGAACAGCATAGTTCTATACACTTCTCTATATTAATGCTTAAAACATTTTTGGTTTCATATTTATTTCTAATTACCTCGGCAAGTATCAAGGAACCCCCACCCATGTACTGCTCCCGTGCAGAGAAGGAGCTAAGATCATAGTTGCTAATATGCAATGAGTTTAATTCGTCTTTATTTAGCCAGTGTTCAGTTAACGCTACAATGTCATGCCGCGTTCTTCATCCAGCTCGGCGACAACTATGACGTCATTGGGATCATCGCTGCGAGGACCTCTTGCGGCGGATGTTTCACCTTCTTGATCCTCGTCGGGCCATATGGTGGATTTGACTCTACTTCACTTGTTTGCTGTTTTTGGTATGGGTCTTTGTTTACCTTTTTTATTAATGCCAATTTCCACGATTTTCATGGAATTCTCCAATGTTTTGGGCTTCTCTCTCAACAAAGCACAGTTTTCTTCCAGTGTTTTGTTCTTGCTTATCAATCTCTTGTAGCATAAGATTTTGCTTTGATGCTTCGAGTTATTGTTTTAATTTTATAAAAGAGATCTCTACTCTGGTTAGTATTCGAATGCGTTTCAATTTCCTGACAGATGTTGTTATAATATACATCTTTGTCTTTGCGATATCCTCTCTGTATACGTCCACAGAGCTTATTATATTTTGTTTGTTCCTCAATGCTATTTAGGTCATCCTTTTTCATTTATCTCCTAGCGAGACAGAGGTCCAGGGTTTCATCAGATATCCATGGCTGTTTTTTACGAGTAGTGAATCTTGGTGTCAGTTCACGTACAGTGTCTGAGACAGCGGTCTTAAGCTTAGTCCAAAATGTCTCAACGGTTTCATTTTGTTGAGTTTCCTGCTGCAGTCTTGTCCATAAAGTTTGACCCATGGTATCATCCTGGAGAAGGTTACGTGTTAGTTCTACATTTGGTTTTGCGTGTTTACAGACCTTGAATTTAATTTTACATTCAGACACAAGGAGCTGCTGATCACTTTCGCAGTCAGCAGAGGGTAGAAAGAGGATCTCCACCGCGTATTAATTAATATGTAATCAATTTGATTCTTAGTTTTTCCATCCGGTGAGCGCCACGTATAGTTCATAGTTTGTGTTGCATATGCTGAAGTTGTTTTCAATGCGAAATTGTATCAGCCTTTCACCTCGTTCATTGCGCATACCCAATCCGTGATGCCAACCATTGAGCGAAGGTGTAAATCATTTGTGGTATCTCCAACCTTTGCGTTAAAGTCCCCCATTATCATACTAAGCTCTTTGCCTGGCATCTTTTTCACATGCGTTTCTAGGGTATGATAAAAATTGTCGATTTCCTCAACAGTAGCTGCAGTCGTAGGCGCATAAACTAGAGGGATGTTTAATCGACAGGGAGTGCTATTTATTCTGATGCTCATAATTCTCTCGTTTATAGCCTCATATCCTATTACTGCTGGACTTAGCTTCTTTGAAACGACAAAGGCAATTCCTTCAGAGCTTTTATTTTCATGACCTGAAAAGTAAACTGAGTAGTTTGTTGATTTGTAATGACCATTTCCATGCCAATGAGTTTCAGTTAATCCACATATATCAATATTACATGGGCACAGTTCATTTCCGACGATGCAGAGCTTTCCTGTTTGTCTCATACCTCTAACATTCCAAGTAGAAATTCGGTGTCTTTTTCGCAACTGTATATGATGTTTCCTTTGGCTCCCAACAAATCGAAAATAACTGAGCTAGTAGTATTTTACTGTCTGAGTCATAAATCATCTTGGATGAATTCTTCTTGAGGTGGCACCTCCATCGAACGAATGTTGGAATTATTCTGGATATTCTGGAGTACGCTTATCGTTTGCTTGAACCGCTGCACCGATATTTTTTTAGCCAAGATATTCTCCGTCTTCCTGGACTCCGTTCTTCCTTGAATTATCAAATCTAAGGTTGCGTATGTTCTTGGAAATCTCACTACTTCACTATGTTTATAATTTTCATTCCGGTTTATGGAAAAAGGGGAGACGTCAAATTCACACGCGACTTTACCAATTCTAAAAATATAGTCTGTGCCCGCTCTATTCTTGAACACATGATCTTAGTCATCACATTGTAGTTGTGCCTATTACATCAATAGGTTGTTTGTCTACAATCATCAATTTGAGGCACGTCAAGCTTATCTGATATAAACATAGTATCATCTGGATAACTCCGATAGTTAACTGTAATCACTGAATTGCCTCGCGCTACATTAGATCATCAGTCAACTTTCATCCTCAGCAAAGATTAGCAATAAAATGATAATCTTTATCATCGATACCCGTTGTTTTTAGTACCTGAATCATTTTATCGTGATGGTTAATTTTCAATTTGTCTTCATCCCATCACCTCGCGATCTTCTCCTGATGATTAATTTGCAAAATTACATCTGATAATTAAATACCTCGATCTCCAAAGGCTTATTAGCCGTAATATCACGACCGACGAGATATTTAACAATAAATCGCCGCTGAGGGCCCTTAATTAAGCCATAACATTCCATCGGTATAAGCGGAACAAGAAAGAATGCAATGATATATTAATAAATCTGGGACCGTCGCCATCATAGACTGGTATAATAAACTAAATGAGACGCAGCCAAGGCACTTGCATGTTTGGTTATTTGTCAGTGACATTCAGTATTTATTGAAGACAACGCAGAGTTAAAGATCTTCGTGCTTGGCTTAGAATGAGAGGAATCCGCGGAGCTGTCCGTCTATTCTTTTCCTCTCACATATTGACCTTTCACCGTATAATGCTTGAAATTCGTGGCATGCGTATAGATCAATAAATCGATGGGAGTGGATTGTCTTCCTGAGCTCTTGGCCTTATTGTTCAATGAATTGGGACACAGTTATTAATGGACGAGTTTTCGTGGCGCAACAATAAAATATAAAAAAAAATTGGCAAAACTTTAGAATCAGCTGGACGGATGACGTGAGTCTACTTGGAAAGTTCAGGCTGAGATGGATAATGGATAATATCAAAGAAGATTTTCCTATTAAGCATATAACGAATCAAAAAATCTAATGGAAGACTAAATACCAAAGAAGATATCCATATTATGGGATTAACGAATGGATAAGATCTAATGGTAAACAAAACATAGATTAGTAATCAGAACCTTCATTATCTTTTTTTTAATCACAATATTTATTTCTCGATTGACTGGGATCTTCAATCGTTCTCAAGTGAATACTGGCAAAATTTCTTACACTATGAGCTTGAATGGATAAATGAATTTTGAAACATGAGCGTCCACTCACATACGAATTCAGCCCGGTAGCACAGGCCTACCTAGCAAAGACACACAGCTATGTCAGCTGGGTCTTTCCTATGTCCTCCAGATTCAGCACGCAGCTTCCGAAGTGCACCTCTTATACCCTAGCCAACGCTGAACAGTCGGCAAGGACATGAGTGGACCATCCCTCACCCTCCATGCATTACCTGATTTCTGGATCTTCCATGATCCGCACCCTACCAGGTTAGCATGCCTTATTCCTGGGGTAATCCGCCAAAGATTAGAGGTCACACTGAACCGTAAACTTACCTGGAACAAGCATCTAGAAAACACCATCTCTAAACCCATAGCGGCAATCTGGACATATCGCAAACTAGTTGGCAAGACATAAATAGTATATTGAATCTACCAAACAATAATAAAGCCCACGGTCATGGTCACCTATGCCTCGCTGGTATGGTGGCCAAAAATCCAGGTAGGTCACCGCTCGGACCAAACTTAATAAAGTGTAAAGGCTGATATGCCTGGGAGTAACAGGGGTAATGTCAACGTGCCCTATCGCAGCTTCAGAGGTACTGCTGAACATGCCTCCTCTCATCTCAGTGTGAAGAATGAGGCCATTATCAGTGCTCACAGGCTATTTCAAATAGGCAAATTCAAGTCTGGAGATTTGACTAGTCATCTGCGCATCTTTGAAGAAATAAAACTGGAAAATTTTAATGCCAGCAAACAAAGTGGCCAAATGACGGCCACGTTGGACCTAAATGTCCCATTCGCACTGGTTATTGATGACCACCAATCATGGGAGGGTAAAAAACTACCTTAGGTCGATAACGCATCGCTGTGGTACACAGATGGCTCAAAACTTGTGAAAGAAGCAGGATTGGGCATTTCAGGTTCAAACTATAAGCTTTCCAAACCGCTAGGCAAATATATAACCATCTTCCAAGCGGAAGTGCTTGCCATAAATATGTCTGCAGAAGAGTGCCTCATACCAAGCTCTTGGACAGCATAAATTGATACTGTGTCGTAAGCTTTTTGGAGGTCCAAAAATGTGATATGAG
Organism: Pissodes strobi; assembly: GCA_016904865.1. NCBI lineage: Eukaryota > Metazoa > Arthropoda > Insecta > Coleoptera > Curculionidae > Pissodes > Pissodes strobi. Next base: position 10,440 of record MU192762.1, on the reverse strand, counting down.
TTTCTATGTTTTTGTAGCTCTTTTCTCTGTTATTTGTTCTAAACAGATTACATTGTTGGTGCATGACCTTCCTGCTCTAAAAACGCTTTGCCCTTCTTCTTCATTCAGCTTGAAGTCTTCCTCTATTAGGTCTCAGAAGATCCTGCCATAAATTCTACTCATAGTGCTAGTGACTGAAATTCCTCTATAGTTGTTGCAGTTTCTCTTATCTCCTTTTTTGTGAATTGATGAAATAAGAGCTTCTTTCCATGCTTCTGGTACTGCATGCCCAAAGAAATTTGTTGATAATGAGTATCTGACTATTTTGTAGTTTTTCATTCTATATTTTAACATAACATACCGATGCAATTGAAACGCTGCTGTGATACTGGCAAAAGTTCCTCGACAAACGATTCAACAAAGCACCTTTTAACTATACAATCCACACACTCTTCAGCTATATTAACCATTTTTTATGACGTGACGCCCACAGTTACATCTCAACTACTTTGTGAGATGTTAATTATTTTATACCTTCGTCGCGCCCCATGGCACCCATTCCAATTAATTAAGAAAAATGTTCATTGTGTAAACAAGTGGGATTATTAAACAAGTGGGCGATACCTTAGCCCGCGTTGACAGTGCATGATTATTATTGTCATAAGTTACTGTTAAATGTGACTATTCGTTACGAGAGTCTATAGAGCAGCCTTTAGACGAGCTTTGTCGAGAGCGTACGGTGAATAGAAATTGTAAGGCTTTGTGGCGTGAAATAAACTGACTCTAAATTAATTTGATGGTACTTAATATGCAAGAGCTATAATTAGTCCTGAAAATTTGTTTACCAAGCTTTTATTAGGATATTTATGAAAAAACTGGCTAAAACATCAAGACGTTGATAGAACCCTAATATCAATCAATCAATCAATCAAAAATGTATTGGTATATTGTACAATGTATTTTTACATGTCATGATAAAAAAAAAATATATAAAAAATAGGTAAAATCCAGTTACAGTTGAAACTTTATAAAAAAAGCACACAAAACAATACGGTAAACACTATGGATTCTGATGTAATTTTTGACGTCGGCTCTCTTATCTGTCATCCTGATTTGTATTTGTCCAATCTGATTGCGATATTTCATTCATATTGCACTTGTGAATGAGAGACGCGTGATTGGCTAGCTACGTGAGGTGACGCATGTCTTCGTGATGCAATCAGTTGTTTGTAAGTCAGCAAATGATCTAGAGGTCTTCATGGTTGGCCGTCACTTCGGCGACCTGGGTTCAAATCCCGTCGGTTTTGGTGTTTTTTTTTAAGTAAACCGTTTTTTTTTTTCATTTTTGGGTTTTTCATTGGCTTGAGTTAGCACTTGGTTAGTTTCCTGTTCTTGAGCCCCGGAGCGAGTGAAGCGAGCGCAGAGCCATATATTTACCAATTGCAGGTCTTTAAATCGCATGCATTAACAAGTGCACTATGAACTGAAATATCGCAATCTGATTCTCCTCTGGGTTTTCAGTATTTGCGATTTGACTGTTGAAAACCGTATCGTGAGTGTCGCTTTTGGCATCTGTATTTAAGATTTTTGTGTTTGGGTTAGTATCCCTTTTCTTTTCTATGGTTGTGCTGTCATTCTTCTTGACCTGTCCTAGATTGTCTTGGATCGGTTGATTTTGTTTGTTGCTGCTAACTTGGTGTCGTTCTGCTGCACTCCGTGTCATTTTTATCTTCTGTGGTGTCGACGTTTCGTCCACGCAACCTACTACTTTTGGCGTACTTTGTTCTGTCAAAGGATGTTTACATTTACCTTTTTCACAGGTGTTTACTTTTAGGGACAAGATTTCCACGTTTTCTCTAAGAAAATGTGCATTTTCTCCCAAGATTTTATTCTTGCTCTGTAATACACTTACTAAAATCCTCAGGGCATTTAGCTCGTTTTCTTCTGATGACGTAGATTTTTGATGTGTAAACATCTTAAGCAGCGGTATGAGGGTAAATCTCGGCAAATGGGGCGGAAGTGTAAGGACGGTAATGTGGGGACGGAATGTGTAAACCGATGTGACATTATAACCCGTGCGCAGTGAGGAGCAGCCGCGTGATTGCAACGACTCAAATGGCGCTTCTAAAAGGTAGCTGCTAGGACGGTATTAGATTTTCATTATATTATATTCGCAGTATATTGTCACATATACGCTCCTACCGCTTGTTGCCTATGGACCTGACTTCGTTGCAATAGTTGCGCTGTGCTCTTTCAGAAGACGGAGCTCAGATATAGGTAGTTGGGAGAGATGGATAGAAACACTCGGTGTACAAAAGGCTTGGTATATTAACTTCAGGTTGAGTATAGAAGGTTGTAAGTATTACCAAAATATTCGGGAATGCATATCTCGTAAGTCCCCTGGGATATTCCTCGCGAAAATGTTAACCACGAACAACAGCGAGAGAGGGGGAGAGCTAGCCTGAAGGGCTGTTACAATTAGATTGACGGGCGGATAGATTATTTGGTCTGGCTGAATATTTAGTTACGTAGTTTACTTTTTATATGTAGTTAATTTAAATAGCACTTTGCCTTATGGCGTTATTAATTTATTAATTTTCACTGATTCACTTTTAAGGCGTGCCTGATCAGAGGGGCTTTTCCCTTTCGGTAGTTCGCACTGATAGGTC
>MU192761.1:24985-51987 GCA_016904865.1 Pissodes strobi | reverse complement strand
AATTTTCATTTATTAAGTGTCAGGCCTCAGGCACATATGATTTTGACAGGTAGACAGGTTCAATCGAATCGACGTTCTCAGGTAACGGTTCCCTGTAGATTTTTAAGGCATATTTACTTGCTGCTTGGCGAATATGGTTTAGATCAGAAGTTCGATTAACCGAGCTATGACCTTGGGCGCTCCATCATGCGCTTGGGTTCATTATTTCAACTAAGTTAAGTTGGCAACAATGGTTCGGAGGTGACGGTGTTGAAATTCGATCTGTGAGAGATCCGAGCTTTCCTTTTACGCCCTACTGTCAAACTATCGATACTTAGGTATCGCAAGTATTAAAAGTATCGATACTGTGAACTACTAATCAATTATTACTTGAACTTAGAAAATAGTATGTAAACATTCAAGAAAAAGTATAATCAGCGCAGGCAATTCTGAACCTTAAAATTACAATGTTCAGCAGATTTTATTATATAAATAAGCTGAGCTGGCAGGCTTTTGTCTAAAGTACTCAAGTCGAATCTACGATAGATGTGTCAAAGTTCGAAGTTAAGTGATTTTTAAAGTTCAATAGACATGGTCGGCCCTTGAAAAACTATTGTAAATAATTTTCAAACAAATTAGTTAAAGAAACTATTGTTTCAGTAGGTAAGAATATAAATAAATAATGTTGTTAGGATAAGTTTTAAATATATATTTCTTTTGTTACTGGTACAAAACACAACAATGGCAACCAATAAAGGTTCTAGCAACGGGCTTGCACCTATGGTAGCCTCGAAACGAGTAGGGGCATTGCACCACCATACAAGGTGAAAGCTGGGACTTGCAAGTGGTCAGATGGGAGCCAGAATATAACAAGACTACTGATGATATGATGTATTGTAAATTAGCAAGGTGACTTCTCGAATTGTGGTCTTTCTCTCTTTTTTTAAACGTAGAGGTGTTGGCAAACATTGGGGTCCAACGCTTACAGAGTGGGGGCATGTATGAACTATAAAAAATATTTTCAATTTCCTAATCAATTATCACTCTGTCCTAAGTTTGAACTTGTACTTGACGAAAAAAATATGTAAACATTCAAGAAAAATTATAAACAGCGCACGCAATTAGGAACAATTAAAGTTGCAATAGTCAGCTGATTTTATTACATAAATAGTCAAGCAGACCATCATTCCAAGAGGCTTTTCGCACTTTTTTAAACGTAGAGGTGTTTTCAAACGCTGGGTCCAACGCTTACAGAGTGAGTGGGTGCATGTGTGAACTATTAAAAATATTTAAATGTCTGCTCAATTATCACCCTGTCGTAAGTTTGAACTTATACTGGAAAAAATGATGTAAACATTCAAGATAAATTATAAACAGCACGAGCGAACAGCGCAGGCATTTATGAACCTTCGAGTTGCTATAGTCGCACTACTCGTCAACATTCATTATTTAATCTTGATTTCCATAGAACTAACTATGGTTATGGTATAAATAGTCCGATTTACAGAATGTGTAGAGCTGCTAATGCTCTCTGTAAGGATTTTGATTTTTTTTAATGCAAGTTTTCCAGTTTTCAGGAAAGAGCTGGCTCGTAAATTTGAAATTTGATAGTCAACCTAACTTAAGAGTGTGATTGAACCTGTGATACTCTAGGTATTGGGCTGGATGGTAAATCATCTTTGGTTCCAATGTGTTGTATTTATTGCTTTGCTTCCTATTTATATATTTATTATTCTTCTTTTTAGTATTTAATGAGTTAATGGTCTTATACCGTAAATAAAGATTTTATTTATTTATTTATTTATTTATTATATAAATAATCAACGGAACCATCAGTCTGACTGGCTTTTTTGTCTCACCTATTCCGCTCTAACCATTAATGGCAGTTCACAGGGTCGTGGCTCTGGTTGTGCTACCGATATCCTAATGCTCAAACTCATCTCAAGAGGTGCTTGCCTAAAGTACTAAAGTCGAATCTATGATAGATCTGTCAAAATTTGAAGTCAAGTGATTTTTAAAGCTCAATAGACTTGGTCGGCTTTTAAAAAACTATTGTACATAATTTTCAAACAAATTAGTTCAAGAAACTATTGTTTCAGTAAGTAAGAATATAAACGAATAATGTTAGGATTAGTTTTAAATATATATTTATTTTGTTCGATGTACAAAACTCATCAATGACAACCAATATCAGTCCCGTTAAGCGGGCTTGCTCCTATTGTAGCCTCGGACCAAATAGAGGCATCGTACCACCATACAAGGTGAAATGTACATTAGAGGGATTCGCAAGTGGTCAGATGGGAGCCATAACGTAAGAACTGATGATATGATGTGTTATAAAGTATCCTAATCTTTGCAGAAACAATGTGTCTTTTAGAATTGCCGTATTTCTCTCTTTTCTAAACGTAGAGGTCTTGGCGAATTTTGGGGTCCAACGTTAACAGGGTGGGGGCATGTGTGAACTAATATAGCATTTAAATTTCTAATCAATCATCACCCTGTCCATACACAGGTTCCACAGGCTTTTATCTCTTATCTATTCAGCTCTAACTATTTCTTGCAGCTTAAAGGAACTTGGCTCTGTTTGTCCTACCGATATCCTAACAGTTTTTCTCATATATTAAGATGAAGGGTGAAGCCTCTAGATAGTGTGCAGAATATAAAAAACTTGTACGTCACATGTAAAAAGGCATTACGCTTTAATCATATTTAATAAAATACAGGGTGAGGCAGTTAGCTAGACCTTTTAACGTGAGAGCTTTTCACCCGAAGTATTACAGGACATGAAAATTTTTTAGAATGCTCAATAATATACAGGAAGGCTCGGTGTCTCACATGTGAGATACATCTGGTTCGCGTTGACTGTTTGACACCCTCCATAAATTGCTAAGAATTTTCGAAGGGTGCAGGTTTAATGTCTTGTTTGTAAATTTTATTGGACCGCCTTATATACATGAATGAATTAAACCTGTTCTAAGTAAAACTGCATAAAGCTACCGCGTAATAAATAATTTAAAATAATGTCATCGTCCTAATTCCCGCCACAAAAACCTATCCATGTATTGATTTCAATATATCCCCGTTTTATTCACTTATAACTTGACTGAAATAATAATCTCAAATAAAAGCTCATAATACAGACTTTTATTTGCCACCCTACAAAGCAAACACGTTTAATCGATAGGCGTTTACGCAAAAACTAACGGTTCACTCTGTGTTCGATAGCGTTCCTTCTTTTCCATACCTATATAAAACGGGACCTGAGTTTTGGCTATTGCTATAGCAGCTTTATTCATAAGCTTATCACGATATGAACTGCATATAAAGGACTAGATTGTTCGATTCGATGCATGGAAACTTATTTCATTTGTTAACAAATGAAGGGTGCCCATATGTAGGACAATACGACAGGCGAGTTATCCTGAAAACAGGGCTGGACTTTCGATCGTTAATTTGATAACAAGTACCTAAATCTGTTTCTATTAAATAGCATACAAAAGAATAAATAATGTTATGTTTGGGCCCGTTGTGACTATAGTCTCAGAAAGAACAATATTAACATGACTTTACCATTCCCGCTTAACAAGTCATTAAGCGCACCGGGTCAGCAGAGATAAATATATTGCAGATTGTTAGGGAGTTGTTTCGGCTAGTTTCAGCCGCCCGGCACTGCTACCTTTACAGATATTTTGTGCATGGCTCTACAGCTTAATTTGTGTCCAGGAGACGTAGGCTTCTTCCAAACGAAGCTATTTTCTTGGGAAGTAGTTAACTCACTTCTTGAGGTGATAGCTGGACTCCTTCAAGGTACTTGAGCCTTTTGCAGAGCTGGGTTGGACATTGGCAGAATAGATGTTCTGCGGTTTCAGTTATATTATTTCTCTACTAGAGAAAGTGAACTCTTATGTCTACCTAGGTCAAGAATTAACATTGGGAAAAACTAATCAAGAACTTGAAATTAACCATAGATTGCATCTAGGATGGGCGGCCTACGGGAAGATGCGACACGTCTTCAACTCCAACCTACCCCTCAAACTAAAAACCATGGAATGCATTCTCCCAGTAACAACCTACGGATGTGAAACATGGGTTCTAATAAAGAAAATCCTAAATAAATTAAAGATACACCAAAGATCAATAGAACGGAAAATGCTAGGAATAACGCTTAAAGATCATAAAACCAATGAGTGGAACCAAGGTCGAAGATATAGCGAGGCGAATAGGTAGTCTTAAATGGAACTGGGCCGGACATGTTGCCCAAAATACAAACAATTGGAGCGGAAAAACAACAAGATGGAGACCTTGGGGAGAGAAAAGAAGCACCGTCAGACCACAACAAAGATGGTATGATGACATCAAAAGAACAGCCGGACTTAACTGGTACCAAGTGGCACAGAACAGGGAAAAGTGGAAAAATATGAGAGAGGCCTATATCCAAAGGATAGAAAAGGGCTAGAAGAAGAAGAAGAAGTTGCATTATTGCAAAATCTGTGTTGGTGGTCTTCTGCTTTGCCTATTGCCTTTAGGTGGTATTTTACCGGGCAGTGTCCTGTGAGTAGTCCGGCGACATGTCTAATATCAGCTCTGTTCATGTCTAAGAGCTGTTCTGCTTTTTTCGCAGAGATGGTGATAGACCTTTTCGCCTGCCTTAGTACTGGAGTGTTTCTCCAGTAGGACGACAGTTGGTCTTTTTTTCCATTTCGGTGATATTGCTCTTTATAAAGCCACAGTAGAGCTCTGGATCATAATATGATGTTCCAGCTCCTTCTTTCGCAAGGCAGTCTGCTTTTTCGTTGTCTTCTATGCCTCTATGGCCAAGAACCCTCATTAAAATTACCTGGTAGCATGTTGCTAATTATTTTAGGGTTTGCTTACATTCCCAGAATAGCTTTGACAAGCACTTGAAAGCTTTTAGAGCTTTTAGAGCCGCCTGGATGTCTGAAAATATATAGATGTACTTTCTGTGAAGTTCTTGTGTGAGGCACTCTTCTGCACATATATTTATGGCAAGCACTTCCGCTTGGAAGGTGGTTATATATTTGCCTAGCGGTTTGGAAAGCTGACAGTTTGGACCCGAAATACCCAATCCTACTCCTTTTGCTAGTTTTTAAACATCTGTGTACCACAGCGATGCGCTATCGGCCTTAGGTCACTTGGTCTGCTGGCATTTTCCAGTTTTATTTCTTCAAAGATGCACAGGTGATCAGTCAAATCTCCAGGCTTGAGTTTGCCTATTTAGAATAGCCTGAACGCACTGATAATCGCCTCCCTCTTCCCTCTCTGCCGCTGTGGCTTTAGAGATGGTGTTTTTTAGATTGGTCCAGGTAAATTTACGGTCTAGTGTGACCCCTAAATATTTTACCTCTGTGGACAAGTTAACTGTGTTACGTGTAGGATGGGCACTCTTATTTCTAGCTTCCTTCTTTTTGTAAACGGGACGAGAATGGTTTTCCTAGGATTTAGGGAGAGTCCCTCCACTTTGCTCTAATTCGTGATGATGTTTTGGGCATTTTACATGCGGTTTGAAATTCGGCCTTCATGTTTGTCCTTTATTATAAGGGATAAATAACACAGTACATGTGAAATGTTGGTAAAGGGCAGGGGCATCTCGGGGTCGACCAAATTTGTAACGCCTCGTATCTTCTTCTTCTTCTTTGAGTGCCTATCCGTTCCGGATGTTGACTATCGACCCAGCAATTATCACCTTGTTGACTGCAGCTCGGTCTGCAGACTGGTCATTGCAAACCATGTTCTTAGATTTTTTGGCCATGAAATTCTTCTTCGTCCTAGTCAGCGTTGTCCAAGGATTTTTCCTTATAATATCTATTGAAGTAACTGAAATCTGTTCGGGTTTCTCATAATATGTCCTAGATATTCGAGCTTTCTGGACTTTACCGTGATAAGTACTTCCTATTCCTTGTTCATCCTCCTCATCACCTCCTCGTTGGTAACATGATCGGTCCATGATATACGTAGTAATCTACGGTAAAGCCACATTCCATTCGCTTGTAGCTTCAGTCAGCGTCCACGACTCTACCCCGTACAGAAGAACGGAGAGCACATAGCAGCGCAGTAATCTTATCTTCGTTGTTAAGGTTAGATCTCTGCGTCTAATAACATTTCTGATTTTTAAGAATACCGCCCTGGCCTTCTCTATACAACGAATTTCCTGTGAGTGGTCCCACTCTTGTCGTTAATGGTAGTTCCAAGATAGATGTAGTTACTAACTTTTTCAATCTGGTGCAGACCTATTGTTATTCTTCCTGCGGCGCAGTTTTTACTGATCACCATAAATTTTGTTTTACTAATATTCAGATCAACGCCATATTGTTCACTTGTTTGTGTTATTTTGCCCAATGATTTTCTGGAGATCTTCCAGGCTGTCCGCGAACACCACAGTATCATTCGCATATCTAATGTTATTAATGCGGTTCCCGTTAATTAGTATACCACATTCCGTTTCCTCACAGGCCTCTTTGAATATTTGTTCGGAGTAGATGTTAAATAATAACGGTGAGAGTATATAACTCTGCCTTACACCGCGCAGTATCTCTATTGCTTCTGTTTTCTCTCCTTCCACTCGAAGAAAGGCAGATTGGTTCCAGTACAGGCTGATAATTATTCTAATGTCCTTGTCGTCCAAACCAACGTTCTTCAGTATTTCAACCATTTTTCCATGTTGAACTCTATGAAATGCCTTTTGATAGTCTATAAAACAGGCATAGACATCGCAGTTAACATCTCTACTTCTCTGGAACAGCACCTGTATGCAAAATAATGCCTCTCTTGTTCCAACAGCATCCCGGAAGCCGAACTGTGTATTTGACATTTGCTCTTCACAAAGTTTGTATACTCTTCTGTGTATGACCTTTAGAAACACCTTCAGAAAATGGCTCATCAGACTAATGGTCCTGTATTCGCTACATTTCTTAGCACCAGACTTTTTGGGAAGCGTAATAAATTCTGATACGAGCCAGTCTCGGGGGAGATATCCATTATGATAAATGTAATTAAAGAGCTTTGTGAGCCACTTGGTGCCTTCCCAGTCGAGGAGTCTCAAGAATTCAACCCTAATATCATCAGGTCCAGGGGCTTTTCCTACTTTCATTTGCGTGATGACAGTTTGAACTTCTTCGATGGTGATTGACGGTCCGGTTGTGCAAGTCTGCAGTTGTGGGTTGTGGGGGGTCTGGTCTGTTATATGCAAAAAGTTGTTTAATATATTCTTGTCATGTACGTATACGAGTTCGTTTGTTTATAATTAATTTCCCCGTGTTGTCTACTAGCAGACCCGTAGCTCGATGTTTGTAGGTACCAGTGGCTTCCTTAACTTTCCGATGAACATTAAAGCTATCGTATTTTTGTTGGAGAGTTTCTATCTCTTGATATTCTTTGGTAAACCAGATTTCCTTAGCTTCTTTAATTTTCCTTCTAATTTGTTTTTGTAATTCCATGTATTTGATCTGGTTGCCTGTTTTTTGTACTCGTCTTTCCTACATCATTTGAAGGATCTCGTCTGTCAGCCATAATTTTCTTTTAGTGTTTTTTGCTTTTAGGTATTTCTCACTGATTGTACCAGAGCTCTTTTTATATGATTAAGCTCTTCTTCTATTGTGTTTGTGGTAACTTGTGCCTCCTGTTTCACGAACCGACTTGGATAAATCGTGCTCCAATCAGGCTCCTTGTCTGATTGGAGGATCTTTCAGTTTTTGTACAGTTCATGATAACCCCACTCGATATTGCAGAAAACATTGAAAGCTTTATTCAACAATAATATATTCCCAAACCTACTAAAGGACTTGTTAGAGAGGCATTGAAAAACATGAGAAATAATAATAAAAACTCTTGACCTGGAAATGGAAAAAGATAATCAAAAGGTTGAAGAAGAAAAATGCTTTCTATGTTGATAAGGACGTTTTCACGTCAAGATTTTGCAATGCAATGCATCAGAGTTCTATTATATGAGAAAGTCTTGGTCCTGCCACAGATAATGGCCTCATCTATGGTTAAGAGGATGCTTTCATATTTCATTAAAGATATAATATATAAGTTCGCCATCAACAAAAATAACGAATATTAAATTCCTCCGCCCCCCTCCCCTTCCTGAAAACTGCAACGCAAGATAATTCTGCAGCATGCTCATCTTCATATTTAAAGAAAAGATGCGTTCTTACTCGAGAAGTTAAAACTGGAGTACTGTAGAAATCATACTAACCTACCTCCAGACAGAAAATGTTACTCCAAATCCGGCCCTGCATAGCTTAACAGAGTATATTGCTGCTCTATTCCACCGCTGTACATACCCTGACCCGGTCGTTAAGTGAATCTCCAATTCCTCAGGGTTGATTACCGAAGCCAGACTGCTTTGTTCTCTCCACTTTGCTTACTACTCCCGATTAGGACTGACGATTTCCGACAGTTAGAGTAAAAAAAAACAGTTCCGTTGCATCGTGGTTCGTTCAAGGGGTTATCCAAATACTTTAGACATTTCTAAGAATTCTTAATGGGCTAAGGTTATTTTACTGTTTCTACATTGATCCTATTCGCATCGTAGTTTAGGTTGTAAGTATCGTAGATTGCCTCATTTCTGTTTGGCAACTGCAATGTAAAAATGGCAATAAATAAGCACCTTTCGTTAGTGTGAATTATTTAATATGTTAGTACTCAGGACCAGGGTGCAGGTCTTGTATGGGAGGTGACCCTAATGTTGATTTGGATGGCGATTGCCATGCAATCTGGAACATTTCTAATACGTCACACATAGCTTGTAGATAATGAAAAAAAGATAACGATCGTAAATAAAGTTAAGTAAAGTCTATTTTTCAGTCTCGTTGGCCTAATCCATTGTGTCCCCAACATTGTTTTAAATTAATTCTTGAAGTATTTCAGCTTTCAGTCTACCAACCGGTATATAGGGGATTAAAACCTTTTAAGCTGGTGGTAATATGTTGAATGCATGCTCGTTTATACAGAGTTAATTTATAATCGGAGCCATTAATTAATTGGTTGCATGAAGTGATAACACTGAGAATTAAACTAAGTAAGTTATAAAGTATAAAGGGGACTTAATACAAATGACGAGCTGACGTTGAAGCCAGTAGCAATATCATAAGGTTAAAGAGAAACAGATTTGACTATAATTATACAAAATTTCAGCCTGTACAATTATTTTAATATCGATATACAGGGTGTCCGGAAATACCGCTCTTCATATGAACCTGGACCCGGAAATGTATAGTTTCCAAGATACAGGGTGTCAAACTTTAAAAAAAAATCGGATTTTTGTTAATTTCTTAAATATCCTTTTACTTGTTTTGTTAAAATTTGGTAGCGTTATCTGTGGTAATAAGCGGCTCATTTAGCTTTAATTAGATTATAAAGATAGAGTATTAAAAAATGGGCACCACTAACTTTTTTAAACATTTTATATATTTTTTTCGTATTACGCAACTAAAAATACAATATTTTTTGCTTCTTGAATTATTTTCGTATCTTGCTTCATTTTCAAGAAAAAAAAAGTAAAAAAACTGTTTATTACATTTCCAAACTTTTTTAAAAAAATGATTTTTTTATTAATATTGTAAATATACTTTCATTAATTTTGTTGAAATTTGGTAGTGTTATCTCTAATAACAAGGGGCTCATTTAGCCTTAATTAGATTAAAAATATAAAGTCCAATGTCGTCCCGGGGGCATCATACCGACTATTATTGACAAAAAAATGTGCGCCACTGCCTTTTTTGAACATTTTAAATTTTTTTCGTATTAAGCAACTAAAAATACAACATTTTTGCTTCTTGAATTGTTTTCGTATATTGCCTCGTTTTCGAGAAAAAAAGTAAAAACCAGTTTATTACATTTCTTTAGAGCAACAAGTTCTACATCAAAAGCTGGTGGATAACTATTAGTTTTTTCGAAATTATTCTAGTCATAGAAATTGTTTCATTAAATTGTTATATATATAAAATATCGTCAGGACAGTTCCTTTATCGATAAAGTGTTTTTGACAGACGAAGCAGGATTTACGCGCCAAGGCGTTGTTAATTTTCATATATAAGAACGATATGTGGGCCGACGAAAATCCCCATGAGATTTTTCAGACACAGAGGAAAAAATAAATCTTTATTACATCCCCCGATGAAACAAAGAGAAAGAAAAAAGTTCAAGGTCGCAATAATTTATTATAGCAATTTCTATAAACAGAATTATAAACCATTGATTTCCAGAAAAATAATGGTTACCTACCAGCGTTTGATGTAGAATTAGTTGCCCTAAAAATGTAATAAACTGATTTTTTTTTCTCGAAAACAATTCAAGATACAAAAATGTTGTATTTTTAGTTGTTTAATACGAAAAAAATAATTTAAAAAAAAAAGTCAGTGGTGCACACTTTTTTGTCAATAATATTCGGTGTGATGCCTTCCGAGACGCCACTGATCTTCATATTTTTAATCTAAGTAAAGCTAAATGAGCCCATATTATTACAAACAAGACAAACAAATTTCAACAAAATCAGTCAATGGATAATTAAGGTATTAATAAAAAAACAATTTTTAAAAAAAAGTTTGGAAATGTAATAAACTGGTTTTGATTTTTTTTTCTCAAAAACGAAGCAGGATACGAAAACAATTCAAGAAGCAAAAATGATATATTTTTAGTTATTTAATACGAAAAAAAAATAAAATGTATAAAAAAAGTCAGTTGCGCATATTTTTTTGTCAATATTATTCGGTATGATGCCCCCGGGACGCCACTGGACTTTATATTTTTAATCTAATTAAGGTTAAATGAGACCCTTATTATTGTAGATAACACTACCAAATTTTAACAAGATCGGTTAAAGGATATTTAAGATATTAATAAAAAAACCGATTTTTTAAGTAAGTATATTGGAAAATATGCAATTCCGGACCCAGGTTCATATGAAAAAATGTTCATGATTTCTCATGTAGAATCACTTCTGAAATTATTACGGTACTTCCGGACACCCTGTATTTAATTTGTCAGTTTTTTTAGAGGCACACAGACATATGAAAACATGGGTTCATTATCGTAATGTGGCTGATTGGATTTCTAGTTCTATAAGATCGAAATCTTAAATCCGTTGCTAAACTATTCTTGTAGTTAGCAGGCGGTAGGTAGTGCTGTTCAACATAATATATCGACTGATGCCATATATCGATATTCCATTTTCAGCTCTTGGTGCTAAAATTTTGCTACAGACATTGAGTCTTTCCTCCGGTCAGACTTTTGGAAATTTTCTGTCACCAGGTTAGGTGGATATGATCTGTTATTTTATTGAAAAATCGTAAAATATATAATACTAATGCTTAAGACAGTGGTTTCCAAACTGTTCTTAGTCGTAGCGCCCTTTTTCAATTACATGTTTTCCATGGCGCCCTAATCTTAGCAAAAGTATGAAGTATGTCTACGCGTAAGAGGGAGATAAAAATAAACAAATGTGAATATTTCAATATTTTTGCTTTGTTCACTTTATTAACATTAAAATAATAATTAATGTGATGGATCAGCATGCACATTATCTCAAATCGTGGAACTAAACTGGACACGGTCACCCTCATTTCCTATTCCACGTTGATTTTTGCTCTATACTCGGTTTTTATTACAGCGACTGCCGAAAACCCAGCTTCGCACAAATATGACGTAGAAATTTGAATTAAAATCCCCTGAGTCTTAGCACTTAGAAGGGGATATTCATCATTTATTGAAATCCAAAATTATGTCAATTCCATGCTGATAAATTTTGCTCTCAAAATGCTGTGTCAATAAGATTATCTACTTCTGTAGTAGTAAACTCAGGTGGAGCACTGGTGTTAAATGGATCTTGAATCCATGCAAATCTTTAAAAATTTTTATTTTGAAAGTATTTCTCAAAGCAGATAATTAGCTGTGATAAGTGCCCTTCAAACATTATTTTTATATCTTGAAAAAGAACAAGTTCATTTGACGTCAAAAACTGCTGCAAAGTTAACAAATATTTTTACAATACAGAAGGTCTTCTTTAACATGATTACCATCCTTAAACCCTACATAGCATATCATATTAGCGTCCTTATTATTACCCATGGCCTCATCTAGGTGCAATCCAAGTTCCACTTCTTTGATGTTTTCAATTAATTGATTGTTGATATTCTCCCTCATAATATGTTGTATTCTTCGACTAATTTTATTATTGGACAAAGGCACTTTTGAAAGTAGCTTCCCAGCAGACTCACCAAGCATGATGTTCCCCATATCTATAGCAGCCGGTAGACTTAGTTCTTCTGCAATGGTGGTAGTTTACATTTCGCGATTCTGTAAGCTACCTTGTTAGATGCTAGCCAAACGTTGTTTGGTATGGATGCAGTCAGTCTTAGCCGATAATTCGTTTTGTTGTTTTAATTCTTTTAACTTCCTGGCAAAAAAATAACTAGATTTGTCAACCATGCTGTGGTGATTAGCTTCTAAATGACGCTTCGATTTTTGTGTTTTGTTTAGTTGGGTCATATTTAAGCTTTTATTTACAATATTTCGCGGGGCCCTGTGAAGAGGCCGAGGCGCACCGGGGCGCCGCGCGCCTCCGCGGCGCACTGTTTGGGAATTACTGGCTTAAGACATAATTTAAATTATATGGGAACGCTTTAAAATACCCTATATATTCATTTCAATTATTGAGTATTCCTCCATGGTCATAGCCATAGCATACTCTTTAATCAAACTCAGTTGTTTTCGAAATATTATGATTTAAAATCCAACAGTTGTGTCAAATTTTAAATTCCACATGAGTGTTCATCCAATATTTTTTAGACGGAAATCGTAGAGATCTTTTTTTGCATTTTTCAAACGTCTAAAAAAAATTAATTATTTTCGCTTGATAGACCAAGTAAAACTTCATGATTCGATGTAATTCTAATATTGGCTATTTGTATTAGAATATGGTGCATCCTAAGGAGATAAAGGCACGTTTCGAAATCTGTCGACAATGCTTGACAGAATTTTATCGAGTGATTGCTTGGCAAATATTAAAAGATATCTTTGCTATTGCAAGAATCGACCAGACGAAACGAAAGTTATGCTTTATTTGTTACTGGGTGCCCTCCAACTATCGCGATTTCTGAGCTCTTACCCTCACCAGGCACTCAGAAAGCTCTGAACAGAACAGAAACTCGATGTCCTAATAAAGCATGCTTCTCCAAAGTCCAAAAACGGAAAATCGTAATGAGACAAGTGTAATGCCTCGCTCCATTTATTGCCGCGGCTTCGAATTGCTACAACTGCAAACTTAACAAACTAAGCAATAGTGAACCCCCTATCCAATGTATAGTTAAGGAAAAATACGAAAATATCGCATTTCATTTTCTTGATCGTTATAATATGGAAATTGTTTCGCAGAGGTTAAAATATGTTATAATCTTTACCAGTACAAGAATTAACCTTCTTCTTCTGTTCATGCCTTTACCGGTAATTGGCAAGCATAATGGCTATACGAACTTTATCCACCGCTGCACGGAATAAGCCCACAGTTGATGTATTAAACCACACTCGGAGATTCTTCAGCCATGAGATTCTTCGTCTTCCTACACTCCTTCTGCCTCGTATTTTGCCTTGGAGTATAAGCGCAAAAGCCGATATCTTTCAAGATTTCTTATGATGTGACCAAGGTATTCAAATTTACGTTTCTCTACTTGATACGCGATTTCTTTTTCCTTTTTCATTATATGAAGCACATCCTATTGGTAATATGATCCACCCATGAAATCCTCAGATTGCCACGGTAAAGCCAGAATTCAAATGCTTCTAATTTTTTTGCAGGATGCTTCAGATAACGTCCATGACTCAACGCCATAATAGGAGGGTTGAAAACACATAGCACCTCAATATTCGCATTTTGGTGGTTAAAGACAGGTCCCTACTTTTGAATAGGAATGTGGCGCGGGCCTTTTTATTTCAGCATCTTATCTCAACCGAGTGGTCCCATTCTTCATTAATATTTGTTCCCAAATAAATTTGTATATTTGTTAGCCCTTTGGATGGGTCTATCATGTAGTAGTTGGCCGTCCAAGCTTTTATTTTTAGAAATTATCATGACTTTGGTCTTTTTTGTATTCAACTGCAGTCCATATCTTTCGCTTACTTCTACCACTATTTTCATCAATCTTTGTAGTCCTTCTAGGTCATTTGAGACAATTACCGTGTCGTCCGCTTATCGTATGTTATTAATGCATTCGCCATTGATAATCACCCCTTCGGAGGTATTTTCCAGGGCTTCTCGTAATATGTATTCTGAATATATGATGAATATCAATGGCGAAAGCACACACCGCTGTCCAACTCCTCTTTTTATCAGAACTTCATCGGATTCGTCACTTTCTATTCTGACTGAAGAGGATTGATTCCAATAAAGATTTGCTACAATTCTTAGGTCTTGTTTCTCTAATCCCGCTAATTTCAGAGCTTCCATCATCTCATTATGCTGAACCTGATCGAATCCTTTCTGATAATCGATGAAACAGGCAAAAATATAATGATTAATATCTCGAGCTCTTTGGAATGAGACATGAATACTAAAAAGTGCCTCCCTGGTACCCAGGGCATTTCTAAACCCAAACTGGGTAGAAGTAATCTGTTCTTCGCAAATCCTGTATATTCTCTGATGGATTAATTTCGAGAAAAGTTTAAGAGAGTGACTCATGAAACTAATCATACGAAAGCCTTCACAGTTCTTTGGGCTTGATTTTTTTGGTAACGTTATGAATGTACTTTTGAGCCACATGTCAAGTATGATTCCAGTGGAGTATATTTCATTAAATATATCTGTAAGCCATCTGATATCTTCGTCAGTCAATAGTTTTAGGAATTCATTCCGAATATTATCTGGTCTTGGTGCTTTCCCATTCTTCAACCCTACCACAGTTCGTGTAACCTCATCAGCTGTAATCGGCAAGAAATCCAGTACCTGGTACGTGGGAGGATTTTCGATCTGTTAGTGTCTTCGAACAGCTGGTTTATATATTCTTTCCAGATTTTTATTTTTCCCAAGCGATCTACAATGATGTTGCCTTTGTTATCCTGAATTTTTCCGCTTACATTGAAATTATATAGGCCTGATGTCTCTTTTATCTTCTTATGCATGTTGAAGGTATCGTATTTCTTCTCAAGTTCTTCAATTTCTGCACATTGTCCTTCTATGCAATCTTATTTTGCACATCTTATCTTACGTTGAATTAGTCTTTGCATATTTCAGTACTCTGTTTTATCCCTTTTCAATAATCTCCTCTCATTCATTAATTTTAATATTTATCGTTTTGAGCCATCAGAAAAACATTACCAATATTTTCAAACCTTTTAGCCATTTTGGGAAGAGTCGATTCTACTAGTTGACCAAGCATGCTTTTTATGCAAAATCAAATTTCTGTTGTGTCTAGAGCTCTCTGGGTGCAAGCCTGCCTGATGAGAGTAAGGGTCCAGAAATTATGATCGCAGAAGGGCATCCTGTGACATAACAAAGGATAACTCTTGTTTCCTCGTGGCTGATTCATGACCTAGCAAATGCAAAGGTAAGAAACAATTTCAATTTATTCATAATAATTCAGTCATTTAGGATTTTTACCTGGAAAAAAGTCAGGAAGTTTTGAAATTTTCCAGCTATGAGTTTCGGGGTCCCTAACTAAAATCCGTAAAATGCACAATTCGACACTTGCCGCCGGCGCTGCCATCTTACCAAGATGGCGGCCAAAATCGATATTTTGCAAATATCTCGAAAACTAAGCATTTTTCGAAAAAATTAAAGAGCGAAATTAAAGAAGATAAAATTTCCTACAAAAAAGCTCTTATGAAAATTTTCGCTAAAAGTAACTGTTTAGGCACAAAATCCCTAGAAATTTTACGATTTTGCGTAAAGTATCATATATAGCCGATTTTTCGAAATCAAATCTCTAGTATGGTTCACTAAAACTAATTTTTGAGGCTTTCTACAATTTTGTCATGAAACAGTGACGTATCATTAATTAGCTCAAGTTATTAATTATTTAAAATGCTGTACTTGTTTCTACAACACCCAAGAGGTAAAGTACATGGCGCATTTTTTTTAACGTGGTTTCCCTTGGGGGCCTAATCCACTAGGTAAATAAAAACCCTAAACTTATCTGCACAAGCCCCACTGACCTGGCTCATTGATGTCGAAGTCCATTGTGTCCGCTATGCTGGGCTCAGGATGGTCTTTCAATTCGTCGAAATCTTCATCTTCAGCCACCAGAGGGATATCCACAGACAAATCTAACTCCTCTTCATCGGATTCGTCGAGTGACACTTCAGTGACGTTGTCGCAGATTTTCCATTGCAGTATTCACAAATTATTGAACATTTTAATCCTGCTTTTCTGCATCCGCAGGCTTTACCACAGTTGTTTGTCTTGCATTTACAGGGACTTTGGCGCGGGATCTTTCAACGTTGTTACTGGAGTAATGACTGTTCTTATTTTCTTCCAACCCCATTCTTCGGCGTCTTTGGTACAACCATACCATTGCTGAACCTGGTGGTAAGTTCGCAATGAATGCTGTCGTGCTGCTGCTCTCATAGGTGGTAAAGATGCCAAATTAAATTTACTTTTTGTTACCGATTTCACAAAAGAGTGGTATCGATATTTATCCAGATTTATAATCTCTCTGTCTTTACATCCATAGAGAGCAAGAAGAAATTTCTCACCTGCAATAGCAACTTCGTCAGCGGTGGCATGCTTGTTTTGAAATGCTTCTATAGAAGCTTGTAAGTCTCTACGTTTTTCATGAGTTGTTAAAGTTTTCAGCTTCCCTTGGTTGAATAAGCCCAACGTCGTATCACACCCACTTATTGCCTGGAGGAATAAGATTTAAACTCTGCGACGAATAGATGCTGTCGACTGTTTTTCCTCTTCCAGGCTTCAGGAGATATACATTATGGTGAGCCTTGCATAGTGCTGTCAACAGAACAATGAGGTCGACATCCTCTCCAACAACAACAACGTTTTCATATGAAGATGACCTCTCGATTGCCGTATTTATTATTAATGTGTCTGCGTCTTCTGTAGCCTGGATCACTGTGAAGTGCACTTCTTCAAATTTCCGTTTCATGATGGATATAAAACGACCTTTGTTTGCATCGTTTGATAGGAAATTAGTCTGCGAGACTGTGGGGATCATGGACTCATGAAACAAAACATCTGCTGTACTTTTTTTTGTGATCTTCGCTATCGTTCTGCGCTTTTCGTGCTTTTTTCTGCAGCGTCTGTAGGGTAGCCATCGAAAACAACAACCGCATTTGACTGATAGTGTATTTGCTTATAATTTACGTAACTATTGCAAATCGAACCAAATGTTTCATTTCGGCTCCAAACAACTCGGTGCAACAATTATGTACACTTTGTTAGGTCCAAAGTCAATGTCTGTAACTGGCGAAAAAGCTTTGTACTTTGTGATTTCGCTGTTTTTCGCATTCGGGCTTCAGAAAACAAGGACAGTGGGTACGGAGCCAACTCATACTGCTGATGCTGTTCAAGTTCCTCATCGCTCTGTTTTTTGCAACACACAGTCTCTGGAAAGTGAGTAGAGGGTCATAGAGGGTTATCTTCTTTAATTTTTCTCTCTACATACTTTTTCGAAAAATGCATAGTTTTCGAGATATTTGCAAAATACCGATTTTGGCCGCCATCTTGGCAAGAACCACTTTATCATCAATACGAATACTCGAGTTCACTGCTCTCAGGGGCAGTACTTGGTCTTTGCGTCTCAGAACCACATCACCAAAGATTTTCCCAATCATATTATTTATTCCAACTTTCCCAATTCGCTCTGCATGTGTCGGTCCGGTTCATCATAAGCTCAAAATATTACGAGAATTCATGACAAATATATATGTAGATAGATAAAGCAGTTTATAGAAATTAACGAAATATGTGGTCATAAATTGAGCTCTTATGTCTAAACGAATAACTTAAGCGAAAATTTTTATAAAACCCTTTTTGTAGGAAATTTTATCTTCTTTAATTTTTCTCTCTACATACTTTTTCGAAAAATGCATAGTTTTCGAGATATTTGCAAAATACCGATTTTGGCCGCCATCTTGGCAAGATGGCGGCACCGGCGGCAAGTGTCGAATTGTGCATTTTATGGATTTTAGTTAGGGACCTCGAAACCTACAAACCTGGAAAGTTTCAAATCTTCCGGACTTTTTTCCAGGTAAGCCCCCTTTTTTAATCCCCAAGGACTGAACTATAACGACTAAGAAAATAAAACACGATATTTTCATATTTTTTATTTACTATACATTGAATAGGTGGTGCACTTTTGCTTGTTACTAGTTTGTTCAGTTTGCAGTCGAAGCGATATGAAGCCTTGGCAACAAATGAAGCCAGGTACCATATTAAATTTTTGTTGCGTTCAGAGCTCCTTGAGTGCAAGTCTGCCTGATGAGGCCAAGGGCCCAGAAATCGCGATCGCAGGAGCGTACCTTATAACATAACATAATAAAACATAACTTTCGTTTCATTTGGTCGATTTTTGCTCTAGCAAAGACATCTTTAATCACTCGATACAATTCTATGAAGCCTTGTCAGCAGATTGCAAATCATGGTTTTATCTGCTTACGATGCAAAGTGCTTGCTCAACTGCAGCTGTGGAAGAAACATCAAGTGAAATCCCTGACAGTATGGTCCGGAAAACAGGACCACACGTGTAGCTGCTAGCATAAGTGGTATTGAAGAATCATCTCGTTAGTGGTTTATGCATTTTTTAAGCTCAGTTTTACTAAAAATTAATCGATTTTTAATACCTTACGTCTCTCCCTTTCTCTTAACATTCCCGAATACTACTTTATTCTATTAATTCTGCAAAACTTTTAACAAAATACCTGAAAAACAATCTATATTGATGAAAAACCTCAGAGGCAGTAAAAGTATTTTTGATGTCGACTCTTCGATCCAATTATTAAAAAGCAAGTTTTGTATGTATTCAGCGATTCTGTCATGTTATAGGTGACATGTCGCTCAATTTTCTAGCATGTCAACGATATTTTCAAAAAATTAACCAGGTTGACTATTGACAACTTTTACTTATAATGCCGCCGGCAGCAATATAGATATATTTTGATTGTGCCCCCCTTCCTTGGTGCTTCCGTTGATGTGATTCTCAATCAGAGTACCTTATCCAGATTCAGTGCTTTGATAAAATCAAGTAGTCTGGATGGTTCTATGAATGGAAGTTCCTTCTGTTCGATGATGCAGCACCCGAAGCAGGCCATTCGCCTATTCGCGACCGCCTCGCACTCCGTGAGATGGTGTTCCTGGTTTCCTCCACCTCCTCACAGAACCGGCAACTGTCCTCGTTTTCAATTTTTATTCTCTCCAGGTGCTTTTTCCAGAGGCAGTGTCCCATAACAAAGCTGATGAGGATGCAGAGCTTGTTCCTACTTAGGGTTATAAGGTTTTGGATCTTCCCGGGTAAAGGGCCCTAGAAACATTTTTGATTGCCTTAACCCTGGAAGTCGTTCCCATAGACTGGTCCATTTGGTTCGCTCTTCTTTCTTGAATTTTTCCTTGTAGATGTGCATCCCTATGCCACAGAAAGGTTCCCGCCCTAAAAGCGGATTTGTGCTCCTACTTTTGTCAATTGTTCTGCTTTTTCGTTGCCCTCTATGCCAGCGTGTCATGGTATCCATTGAAGGGCTAGTTTGTTATTCTTGCCTAGTTCGTT
Organism: Pissodes strobi; assembly: GCA_016904865.1. Classification (NCBI taxonomy): domain Eukaryota; kingdom Metazoa; phylum Arthropoda; class Insecta; order Coleoptera; family Curculionidae; genus Pissodes; species Pissodes strobi. Next base: position 32,284 of record MU192761.1, on the reverse strand, counting down.
TAGCCTATCTAGGCATTCCCATACCATCATGGAGCTAATTGTTGGTGAGCTCAGCGCTTAGATGGCTGCTTGACTGTGAGAAGATGACAATCTCTTTCTTCCTAGAGTTTCTGTCGAGGAACTGTGCACGTCTTCCTAAGGCGTTAATTTCTGTCTGAAATTTGAGACGAACTTTAAGGAAAATATTGAATACAATTTTGTGAATTTATATATTCTAAAGCAAGCTATTTTGTTCATGCTTGGCATTTCTAGAAGGTGATATATTTTGTGCCCCCTCTCCCCAGTATAACTAATAATATTTATTTTACTTCTTTCTTGCATCCCATCTTTCTATAGATATAAAATATAATCAGGAACAAACACGAAATGCTAAATTATTTAATACGATTCGAAAACCATTAAACGTTTCTATTACATTCTATAAACCTCATTCATCTTCCCAAATAAAAACGCACTCACTAACCTCATTAGCAATGCATTTCATTAAATCGCTTATTGAGCGTTGCAATTTTATCAAAATAAATGCTAAGAATAATTAACTGAGACTGAGTCATTCACTTCGCTTTTCCGTCAGTCATCAGTCACCATAGTATCATTTTTTATTTTCCACCCCCACTTACCCTCATGTCTAAAATCTCACGCTCTAAACGACGTAAAATAAGCGCGTTCAGTTTACGCGACGTTCAGAATGGGCAAAAAGGAACAAGAGATAATCCATGTTGATGGGTGAATATCGACAATGGTCAATTATGTTTTATTCGCCCTCTCATATTGTTGCGTGGCAATTTTAAATCAAAACGGGGTGAGACACGCGTTATTTGGAGGGTGGAAAGGAAATAGAAGATTAGGGGAGTTTCTGCACTGACGGGGGGATTCCCGCTGATTCGATACTTTAAGCCAAACTGATAAAAACTGTTTACAGCAAGTGACGACGATACATGCATGTTATACCCGGGAGTTTTTACAATAATTTTATTTGCACTGGCACCGCCATTTATTACTTACATCGTTGACTGATGATTATCAGTCAATGATACAAGGTTCTTCTTTTCTCCGACCGCTTCCCCGGTGGAACTTGCTCTGGTATCTCTGCATTCAGTACTTCCTCAACTTTGTTTTTTGCATCCATAGAGTCAAAACATTTATTACCCGGTCAGCGTATTCAAGCCATATAGAGGGTGTGACAAATTCGCTTCTCACCATTCTAATCTTGCAAACCGTAAGAGTCATGGAGTCAGCTAAATGGGGGGCAGCTTCATCTTCTTCTTTGTACATATCATTAAATAAAACAACTTACAATGATACATGATTAGCACCCATACTACGTACAATCTAAATGGGAACTAAAAAATTCTTCGACACTGCAAGATGTATCGTTGATCAGCAGAAGCATGACTGCTTTCTCAAAATTTTTAAATTTAATTCAAAAGGTAATTTTTATTAAACAATTTTATGACAAAAAATATAATACGCTTTGACACCTTCTAAGCCCATAAAGGGTTTCAACAAGCTGACTCCTTCCCCTAGTGGCATGATCATGCAAACCGTCACGAGTTTTTCCTTAACATGCAGCACCGAATCAAAATATGCTGACTGGGAAAAGTTAGTATGCCGAGGACCCTTGTAGCGCAATACTAGTTGTTCGCCAACTGTATGCTACTTTTCATAACCATAAGAAATTTTTTTAATAAATGATGTTGGTTTTGAGACTCGTTTTTTTACGGTTATTCTCACGAGTGAGTTGTTTCCCCTACTAACGGTAATTTTTTTGTGGGCGCCAGAGTACCTAGAGACAATGCGAACTGAATATGAATACTTAAATATAAATAAATATAAAGACAATATTTTTGATATATCAGAAATCGCAATGTCTCGTAGACCTCTATCCTGCGATAAATTAAAAAAAGTAAGTTTTAAAACAAATAATATATTAACTATATAATTAAATGAGAATACAAATATGATTTATGAAATTATTTGAAATGGAGTTTATCTGATGAATAAATTGACTTAGTAATGAAAATTAAAATTAATGTGAAAAATTAAAAAAGAAATATGAAATGTTACAATTGGTCTTTACAATATGTTTATCTTCCGATTGACTAATACTTAGCTCCATTAGCTCCGTACAATTGTTCTGTAACCATGCGATCGTATTGGGACCTCCACTGGAACCGTTTCTGCCTGTTCCCAAGTTAGTATATATTGGGTTTATCGAGGACTTATTTGGTTCACGAAGTATTGGTTCCCTCAGAGTGGATCAGTACAGCAAGTGGACGAACACCTGCTGCTTGACAAGCAAGATGTTTTCTTCAACCAATCGTGACATATAATAAGAAATAAACTAGTCTTAGACCAATGTATATCGTTAATTAAATAAAACGCAAGGAGATATCATGTGAACATCAGTGACAATGTTAAACATATGATGAAGCAATCTACAAATTAAAAATTTACTGGTAAAAACAGATACAATCAGAAACTCAAATTACTATGTTGAGTTGAGCAGACAATGAGCAAAAATTATAAATAACTACTGTTACTCAAGATTTCCTTTTCTTTACTTTAAAATATAAAATTCAAAAGAAAATAATGGAATGACGTTCCAATTCAGTGACTCTCGGTACATTGTAAATTTAAATAAAAAGTAACTTTACATTTGATAATAAATAGAGAAATAGAGGTACAACCTCTAACAATGAGTCTTATGACTCAAAATAAGTAAGCACTATGACTTTTACTTAGGCCCTTGACACATAAACGAAAACTGAGTGCAATTGCGCCTCAATTTAATTAAAGATAAAGATAATATAATCACTATCTCGCATCCGAGATAGAAATTTAGGTGAAAGATAAACCAGATAAATTTACATATGTGAGATTAACCTCTCATAAATGCAAAATAATGTCGGTACATCAGGATATGCTTGAAGTAACAAATAAATTGAAAATTTAATTAAATGAACCTGAAAAGAAAAAATATTAAAACCAGCAATACTATGAGGGAAAATTCGGAGAAATTCTACTGAAAATTCAATTTACTACCTTTGCAGGAATATATAGAATTTACTCCGAGAACTAACCCAAATAATACTGTTCAATTTGAATTAAAATGCGTAAAAAATGTGCGTGACCACTGAACAATAAAATAATTAAGATCTCCCTAAACTTAGACTAAGCCTCTTTCAAATTATATCAATTTGATTAATGAGAGACGCAAATATTCACCAATAAATCGGTAATATTACCCAAAAGATCACGACAATAATTAAAAAATATTGAAGATGTAAGCTAATTAAAAGTGGAATATAAAAATGCTAAATTCTTGCTTTAGTCAAATAATACCAAGATAATCATAAACAAATATTAATTATGTATCTAAAAATGAAAGAATTAGTTAAAAATATTGCAAGATAAATTAAATATTTCAAGATTAACAAAGCGGCACTCACCCGTCAACGTCTCAACACAAGATAACCATCCCGCATTCAAAATTCAAGACGTTGGACCAAATTATGTTTGCCGATGTTTTATTGGCTAATTTATAACTTGTGATCAACACTATAAACCACGTAGCGCAAAGTAATAAAAATACTCCATATTAAATATAGTGATCTATAGTAAAATACATTCACGAATTGTAGGTACAAAATAGCGTACTAGCGCTCCTAAGATCGCTAACCACACGAAATAAACCCATTCGTGAATAGATGTCACTGGCGACTTAAATATTAAATATCGAGAATAATCTGCAATTGAATGTAAAAATTTAGTGTAGCGGAATAAGCATTTATTCCGTTACACCCTGATAGCCTCGCTGTCGCCCGCCCTAAAAACCATCCACATAAAATCTTAACTGCCTGCTCCAAGACGATGTCGTACCACCCCACACCAGAATGTCATATGATATGATGGAATGCACAGTTCGCAAAACCTCCCAAAAGTAATAACACCACTTGCCAGCTTCCCGCAGGTGATTCTAATGTGGGATCCCACTTCAGTTTTGATCAAGATGTACGCCGAAGAAGCGCGAGGGATGTTTCCTGGCATGAGTAACATTCCTTAAAGTAAATATCATCTTGTTGGTCTTATTAGTATTTAACAGCAACTGATCTCCATTAAACCGAGACTCGGCCCGATCCAGCGCCCCACACATCTCTCTTTCACCCCCTGTAGCAGGGACAGGACAATAAAGAACAGTTTTCAGTTCAAGACAAACCCCTGAGGCACACGTATATCCACCATTCTCTACGATGACAGCACCTCTCTAGCCCTGATCACCTGACTTCAATTTTTTGAAATAAGAAGCCACCAGAATCAAACCTGTAGTAGCGCAGCTTGTGAAGTAGAAGGGCATGCGGGACGCAGTCGAAAGCTTTACTTAAGTCACAAAACACCACACTTATGGACTGTATGTTCTCAAAAAACATCCATAATTTAAGAGAACAGGTCCTAGATACCCTGAGCAGTTCCTCTGCCGTGTCTGAAGACAAACTGTTAAAATATTGTATTCCGAGAATTGAGAATTCTTGTTTGGTCATGCATCTTTCCAATACCGTCGAGAATATTGGCTGCAGTGATATTGGTTGGCAGTTCGATACACATTGTTTTTATAATTTTTTTTATGAATGAGGCAACAAGTTCTGTTTTGATTAAGACATATGTTAATTAACTTAGTTTAAGTGTTCAATTAATAAGTTATTATATGCTTTGTCGCTTTAATAGATATTCCATAAGTATCAAGGCGACTTTTGTTTTTAGGTTATTTATTATGGCTCTAACCTGATTAAAGCTTACTTGCCTAAAAATGATTTTTTTCTCATGATTAAAGACAGTGGTGTTAAGGTGTTCAAGAGAATCATATTCTATTATAGGGGTATTGCTCACTAGAATATGAGCTATATACGTTAAATTCATTAGCTGGGATATTTGGGAAATAATTTGTACACTTCCTGTTTCCCCTTCGCCTATTAACAATACCCCACATCGTTCTATCATGTGTTCTCCGCTAGACAGTTTATTTGAGATGGATCGGATGTAATGTCATCAAGCAATGCAATAGTTTAGCATATATTTCTCAGTTTATCGATGACCATTTTTCCTTCCGCATTTATCAATTGATTTATTTGCCAGTATCTTTTGTATTTTTTTCATAAACGGTTAAAACACTACGCTCCTCTTGTAGATTTTCACTCCAGCTGACTGCTCGTTCATTTGCTTTACTTTTGCTTCTCTTATATTTTTCATGTTAACTTTCAGAATCTGTTCTAGTTTTATTTTTCAATTATTCGCTCTTTTTCATCATCTTTAAAAATTTTGGTTTACTTATAACTTTTAGGTGGCTTCTCAAATAATATAATGTTCTTTTAACTTCTAGTGATTGATTTTGTTTACCAAGCAAATTCTGTTCATCTTGCTTCCCAATGCTTGCCTTCTTCTTTGAGCTTGACATTCGTTTTCTATCCATTCATCTTTGATCCTTCCTCCACAGGTGGTCTAGAAGGCATTTCTCTTGCTGGATGTCGTTTGCTGATACCTATCATATTTTAGATAAACTGTATTTTTGTTATAGCATCAAATATTGCTAATTAATTTTTAATTGTGTACAAGGGCAAATTGTTGAAACTAATTGGTGTAATATGCATTATCTGATAGATTACAGAATTAACACCTTGTAAAACTCTTATTAAATTTATTATCGTTCAGTACGAGCATAGACTATGTTCCTGTTGGAGTATGCAATATTTAATAACAATAATCAGTCTAAATACATTGTCAGTTAGACCTCGATTCCAGCCAGAAAACCGCCTTCAGTCCAAAGTATCACCCTATAAAGTTTTCTCTACGGTTGATCTGCGTTCATTTACGTTCAGCTCCAACCAAAGCAGTTTTTGGTTTCATTTTATAATCTATACACGAACCTCCAACACGCAAAAGGCAGAAGACGAAATTGCGTCATCGCTTCATTTCGTTTTCCAACAAAACAAAGCTTTTCTCCGCTCCACACTGAGGGTTTTCCGCGACGAAACTCGACCTCTTTTCGTTTTTCGAATATCAAGCACGTGCTCGTATTAGGAAAAGAGTTTTTGCAAGGTCAAAGGGGGTAATAAAATTAATTGCCGAATGTCATAAAACAGTAAAAACAAGCATAAAATATGATTTCTCGTACGCAATAAAATGAAAGCCCCCTCTGCAATTGCTTTAGCTGATTGGCGTTTATTGGGTTGGCTTTTATTGATATAACCCGACCTTAGCCCATCAACAAAAACGCTTCAAAATAAGTGCTTGTCCCGCATGTTAATAAGGCCATCGAGAAACAAGGAAGGTTTGAAATTGTTACATTTTTGGTGTGTAAGTCTTGCTACGCAAATGAGCTTTGCCGTGGTTACCATTTTTATTCCCAAAGTGTGGGTTCAAAAATAATTTTTAAGATTTGGAATATTTACATTCACGAAGTGGATTTCGATGCTGTATCCTCTAGACAAAAAGCAATTTTTTGAAAAACTAATATACCATTCAAAAATGCAGTTGTTTACAGTGAGAAATGAGGAAATACCGATAGCAGTACAGTTACTGTAAATCCGTGATGATCAGCCATCTGATTGAGATCAGAAATGCATAAGTTGCAAACCTTTGATCTACTCCTCCCATTTTCCATATGTTATATTTTTAGTCTACTACCCAGTGATTATCACGGGAAAGATAAAATGTAAACACTCCTCAAGCAAACATAATCCAGGCCAAATTGCCTTTTTTTCATTTCCGCATGATGCTTTTAACTTTACAAACTCGCACAGAATAAATAAGTAATTATGTATTTTACCCTAAATTTCGCAAAAATTGTTATTGCCCAAACTCAGGCTACAATATTGCGATTGATCGCACTTTGGGGAAATCCTGGAAATGGCAAGTTTCGTGCAGGATACGGTCTAATACATTTTGGATGAAATGGTCGGGGACACGGAACGGCAGGCGGCCACATTTACGAAAATAACGAAGCAAGAAGCAAGAATAGACCAAAGGACAGGACTGATGGGAAAGTATCGGAATAAATGGTCCGAGTATTAATATCTCTTTCTGGATATTTTTATTACTATTATATCTCCAGGAAAGTAACTTCCGTATCCAGCTCTCTGAGGCATGATGTTTTACAAAACAAAAAGTTTCTTTCTCATTATTACAATAATATTCAATCATGCTTTATAAGAACAATACTAAAACTGAAACTTGAGATTGAATTAGGATTAATTGTCACAAGTGCGGTTAATAAGGCCCAGCCGTACCCCCGGGAATTTTGAG
>MU192761.1:0-24559 GCA_016904865.1 Pissodes strobi | reverse complement strand
CACAAGTGCGGTTAATAAGGCCCAGCCGTACCCCCGGGAATTTTGAGTTATGCAATTTGCCGTCTTCTGACGTAATGAACTTGGGCCATAAATTGGCCATAAAAGACGTTGTTTGAATTACATTAGTCGGGTGTCTTCATCGGCTTTTTAATTATTCTGCACAATTAAGAGGCAATATTGATAGTGTTCATGCTCAAACTAATCTTTCAAAGTTACTAAATCGTTTGTAATAATTAATTTTTTTGTGAGAAGCATAAGCTACAATATTGATAGTATTCAAGCTCAAACTAATCTTATAGAGTTATGTTTGTAATCGTCGGATTAATTTCCCGGAAACTTTGCAATCGTATACATCATAAACAATGTGATTCGTTCAGCCGTGCTCAGCACTCTGTATTTTAAATAATTTAATATAATATGTAATTGCTGCTTTGGGGCGTGAGGTCACCAGGGGTCCGAGTAACCTGGCAGTAGGTAAAAAATGCCATATCTCCTGCGTTAAAGGGGAACATCCATGAAAATGGAGATCAACCGAAGCCTCGGAGAAAGATCGCTGTCTGGAGATTGCCAGGGCATGTCTGGAGCCGGCGTGGCGCTGGACACGACAGCTTGCGGGACGTCGGTGGCAGAGTGCTGAGGAGGCGGGCCCCTGCTGCACAAGAATCTACAGCTCCACAACCACAACAACGACACAGGTGTCAGCTAAGAACCCAGATACCGCTCGTTGAGGGTGCTGCGCAGGAACTTCAGCCAGCACTCACCCAGGCGGGATTACCCAGACGACGCATGAAATGGACACCGTCCATGAATGAATCAATAATGCGTATCTATTTTAGGGTAACACAGTTAGGACGAGAGACCGGGCTATCGACAGGGACTTCATACTGAATTCTGCTGAGATTATCCAGAGCTGCATGTAACAGAGCAGAGAGTGGCAGATAAATATCGTGTTATCATCAGAAACAACCTCGTCCTAGCTGCAAAACTTAACGCCATCAAACAAGTAGAACGCGAACTGCTAAACTTGGACAACAACGAAGATAATGGGGATCATAATGATGATAAGAATGAGAATCACGATAATAACGAGAATGGTGACCAGGACGAAGACGCCGGACATGTAGGTGGGACGCCTGAAGTAGCAGATCAACAGCTGAACGGTGGGGCACATGATTTAAATTCGCCACCGAAGGATTATTCGAAACAGTTCTTTCTCTCAGAGAAGAGAAAGCTAATGTGGAGTACAATGGCACGGACCCATTAAGTAGACCACCATTACCTAGGGTGAACCCCTCAAAGAAACTAGGAATCGCCCTTACTGTTATAAACAACCGAATTATGCCAAACTATATCACCTAGACAAACAGGTTGGACCACTTCCATATGTTAATCTACTGCGCTGGAAGGGCCAGTGCCCGAATCCTGGGAACCAAAGTACGAACAAAGGGAACGGCGCAAACAGTGGATGAGCCACAAACATATCATTGGGAAAGAAGATTGAATGCTAGGATTGATGACATATGAACAGATATAGGAAGGCTAAAAGAATACATCAATGGAGTAAGGTCCCATAGCCTGGAACCTTGCGTTCGATCAATCATGACTCGATATCGAATCCATGGTCGTGATGATCCAGAAAACAACACACCAGCAATGTCTTGACACTTTAAAACAAAAATTATCTGTATTTTCAGGGCGTTTAAAGAGGTACAAATCGAGTAAGAAAAGGAAACGAGATAATGTCGTATTCCAACTATCGGAAAAAACATTCTGCAGAACGTTAAATACGAGGGCTAGAGAATCGAACAACAAATTCCCCAGCAGTGACGATGTTGAACAATTTTGGAGAGAACAGTTGGGAGCACCGGACCTCCCAGGAATACGATGAAATGCCTGACGAGCCGTTTACGACAGCAGAAGTTACAAAAGTCAACTGGAGGGCACCTGGCCCAGATGAAATACAGAACTAGTGGCTCAAGAAGCGTACCCCTGTAAAATTATCAAATTTAATTAATGACGTAATCGCCAATCCTGAAAATATGCCATGCTCTCTATTTCAGGGTGTCACATACTTTCTATCAAAGGGCCTGGAAAACGCGGAGGATCCATCCAAGTACCGACCAATCACGTGTCTCCCAACGATATACAACATCTAAAAGCAGTGTACTAATACTAATTAACCCTAATATCCCTAAAACCTTGTCTTAATGAATGATTTCCTCGGCAATTGATACGAAAAGGGGAGTTTATGCAGTGGCCCGCACGCTCTCCTGATTTGAACCCCATGAAGTTTTTTATGAGGTCATAAAAAGTTGTGTGTAAAACTAAACCAAATGAGTTGGACGAGCTCTGAGTGAGAATTCCAACGGAGATAAGAAGAATCGAAAGGACAGATATCCCTAGCAATGTTTTAAACGGCTTCATAAAATGTATTGCATATTGTCAAGAAGTTAACGGCCAATATTTTGAACATACAATATGACAAGTTTTAAGGTATTTTTAATAGTTTCCTTTCCCTTTTACTTTCTTAGTTTTAAAGTTCATTAAATTACATGCTCATAGCATCATAGTTTTCCTATATATAAGAAATTTGACAAATTCGCAGAGATGTAAATGAATTGGCCTTCTCAATAGGATTATAACCTTGATTTTCTAGTAATTTAGATGATTCGTTTATTATTTTAATTTGGCTTAATGATGTGTCTTGACGATTTAATTTTTAATCATCCTGATTAACGTAGCATATCGTTCAAATTGTGTAAAAAACCCTCTAGTAAAATGTGAAAAAAATGTATTTTGAAAAATACAATTCTTACTTATTTCAAAGAAAATGGGAAGTCTGACATCATCGCAATTAGAACTACAATGTGCTTAATGGTCAATTAGGGTCGATATATCAATAGTTTAAGGGTTAGTTAACGAGACTTTAACTCACACTGCATTTGCACAGAAAGCTACTAGTCTTACTGGGGGTAGTTCCAAGGGTTTTCACTTAAAATTTTCAATTCAGTTCCTTAACCACTTGCAACTTATTTTAAAGTTCTCTCTTTTTGGGGCAATTAATTAAATTTAACCTTTCAAAGACATAGTGGCTTTCCTTTTCTGATACTTTCTTATATTATCGTCATTTTGAGGTAGCCTAATTTCACTGTATTCCAAACTTAGGGCCAATTAAGGATAAGTATGCTAATCGACCACTCATTTCTTGGAAAAAAAATAATTATAGGTCCTCAGCTATTTTGCATTTTATTTTTCAATGGATAGGGTGTCAAGTGATACCTCATTTTGAAGATCCAAAGTTTTGAGGGCTAGTGAAATTATACATTTCAAAATGCCTGCAATTTCTAGTTTGAGAAAGTATAGCTGCCATCCTTCAATAGTTAAAGTCATTGATTTCGAATTCTCAGCTCATTAAACTAAAATCCAACTTAATATGCAGTTGGAATTAAATTTTCAATGCATTATCTTCTGGATCTACCTCCATGAAGAGAAAGTAGTCGTACAATGGGTATTTTTGTATAAATATAACAACTCCTCCAGCATCTCATTGGGTATGCTATTTCCTAGCCCGTATTAAGAATTTTCGGACGCACCATAATTTTATGAAGCTGTACAAACCATTCTAAGTAGGTACTCGCTTCAAAAATATAATTAGTACCTACTAGGTAAAACAGTAGTAGTACTCAATTACATAACAATTTTAATAATATCTAAAATGAATAGTCTCAACCGTTTGGTGTTGAAACGTCACCCTACCCATCGTTCAAATGAAAAAATAAAAATGCACCGTCTAATTAATAGCTTAAAACTCATAGACCATGACCCACCATTCGAGGGTAATTAGCCTACCATCTAACAACCGTGGGCCTAACGAAAACATGCCTATAATAAGAATTAGGTAGAAAGATACGCACACCACACTGGTAAATCGTTAAGCGTTAAACAAACCTACAATGGGCTGTTACTTAACACCCCATGCACCAGGCAGTCGTTGGCTTCCGCTTCCTTCCGGTCGCCCTTTGGTTTTGAAATGAATTGACGGTTGCGTTGTTGCCGGATGCGATTATAATTATTGAATAGTAGTAATAGTCTTTAGATAATGACAAATAACGAAAAAATTCGTTGTCTGTTAGTGGTGTTAAATTTATTTTTTGAGATAAAAATTCACAGATTTGGTGTGACCAGAAAAACGATTAAATTTTGATTTTATTTTTATGAAAAGTTGAGCAATTCTGGGGATTTATTTGGAAATTTCGGAAGCACCAAACTACGTTGGTTTTATTTGTTTGCGGAAAATTATCCTTGTTTGTATGTTCAATAGTAAGGAATACCACGACACAAATTTAAGAAGCTTGGCTATTCAGGAAATATACAATTCCCTACATAAGAAGTACCTACTTCACAAATTGAGAAGAAAATTATGTGACGTCTAAAATACATGGAATTAGGCAAGTAGATAAAAACAAGGTTACTGAGTGATCAGCAGATTCAGTTTATGTTCCAAAACTATGGTGCTTTTGATTACTTCGTTTTTTGATAGGAGCAGAATTATAACTCAGATAATACACAAAGTTCAGAGGGGCCAGCCAAGGTTAATGTAATTTTATTTAAAGGCCTTTTATTCTGATTATCACAAATTGTTTTGGTATCATATGAATTGATAAACTCCCCTAGTAATTTTTTCGATTTGTTTGTTCCAAAGTTTAGGCAGTTTGTAAGCTCGATATGAACTATTGGCACTGGTTCTTACACTTATTGTAAAAGTTGCTACGTTTTTTTTAGGAATGTGAGGGTGAAATACTTTTTGAGGCTAATCTTAATGAAGTAGAGGATATTATAGTGAGTCCAGTATTGTCTCAACATTCTAAAACACCCTCTAGCTCCCTCGATGCCTCTCTACTCAAAAAAATAAAAATTTACAAGCCTTCGTTGGTTAAATCGATGAATATTATAAAAGAAAAGCCTAGTACAAATACATTTTTCAAAGTTCTATCATATATAAATTGCATTTTTTATGAATTATCCTAACATAGATTCTGATGCAGAGCTAAGATCTAGAATGCAGTATCTTTACATTAGATACCTTACATCAAATGCTCACCTACACAAGTTTTATTTTTTGAAAAATTACTATTTTTCCAGAATGGTGGCTGCTGAAATTGACTCGATAAAGGATGAGGAAATTTTAGAAAAATTAAAAGAGACCATTTACAGAGCGAAGTCGACATAATGGGCAAGGAAACCTGACTGGTCTGAAATTCATCCAGATAGAGGCGATGACCAAACCAACCAGACAGTCAAGCAGCCTTAAAAGTATTAGCATCTAGCAGAATTGATACCCGGCTAATGTGGGATTGTCGGATGGCTGCAGATCAACTGGCAAACAGAAGCAGACTCACGCGAATGTGGGTACCAGGGCACGAGTGATTGGAAGATAACGAAGCCGCTAACCAGCTCGCACGGAACTGTGCACAGACTGCTTTTTGTGGGCCTGAACCATTCTGTGGCATCACATTCATTACGTGCCTAATGAATGAACTCAGAAATTGGGAAAAAGGCGGAAAGAAACAAATTGGGCCAATGCACCTGGGCAGAGACAATCCAAAAGACTCATCTCTCACTCACCAAACTACACAAAAAACTTCTCAAGCTACAAAAAAATAAATAAAACTGGTCGTAGACCTTCTCACTGGACATGGCCCCTGGAGGTACCACCTCAAGAAAATGGGAAAATCCACTGACGAACAATGCAGATTCAGCCAAACTACGGCTGAAACATCAGAGCACCTACTCTGCGAATGTCAGGCACTGACTCTCCAAAAGTTGAAGCAGCTCGAAAATGCCCTTATGGCACCGGAAGATTTACAAACCTCGAAATATTCTGAGGTTCTCGAAAGAGATAGGAATTTTCATGTAACATAGAATGGACATAAAAGATCAATTGTGGTCGACCTGTTGTTGCATCCAGTTGAGCTGAATGCGCTTGATGTCGTCCCACCATCTTGTTGGGGGACGTCCTCGATTTCGATACGCCTCGTGTCTAAGTCTCCAATCTAGGATTTTCTTTGTCCATCTTCCATCCATGACTCTGGCAACATGGCCTCACCAGTTCGATTTCAGCGTTGTAATTCTTTCAACTGCATCCGTAACACCGGTTCGTTCCCTGATTGTATGATTTGGACTCTGTCTCTGACGAGAAGATTATCACAACGGCGCGGCATTACCAACATTAATATACCTAAAATTGTAGTTGGTATCCACTAGAGCTAAAAGCACAATGCTATGTTGATTTTTATGATTATAATATGTTAAGCTTCTTTATCAGCGGCCTAAATGATAATATGTTTACCATCTAAAGCACCCAGAACAAAATACATATTCCACATATCTTCAAAATCTGGAGAAATATTTAGCTGTGGTATCTAGTGTTCTAGTGTTTTGGGTGAGGAAACTGCCCCCCCCCCCCCCCCCCCCCCCGCCCCCCGCCCCCCCCCGCCCCCGGTTCTTCTCCTTGCCCCTTTTTTTTTTTTTTTAACTTTTTTCCCCCCCCCCCCCCCCCCTCCCTATTTTTTGTTGATATATATTCTCGCTTATTTGACTATTTTGTTATTCGATGAGAAATCGTATTTAATAATTTTTTCAATGTTTGCTCATCCATTCTTAAATAGTTTTCAAATGAGTTTTTGTCTTCAATACTTAAAAATTCGGTTGTTATCCCAAGATTGGTTTTTTGCCCAAAGCTAAACCCACCATCTTTTCTTTTTTATTTTTTGATTCTGCAACAATATAGCAGCTCTCGCAATAATTAATGATAAACAAGCAACTTTTATGTCATGTTCCTGGTTTTTTCGATTCATCAGAACTACGTTTTTATAAGTTCTAGAAGGAAACGAATTATCCTGTCTACAGTTTTCAGAGTACCCTTGTCTCTTAATTTAGATGAGAAAAACCAATGACTGAGACTTATCACCGCAGACAGGAGCAGATTGTAGCAATTAATCAACCTGGAGAAAGTTCAAACTTGGGGCGACAGAAATTTGGTCCAGTTTAATGCAGCAAAGACCCAAGCAGCCACGTTTACCAAGAGGGCCAATACGGCGGGCCCTGACATCATTATGGCAGGATCGACCATTCCTTCATCCTCGGCAATTGGACTACTGGGTGTCTCGGTCAACAGCAATATGTCCTGGCATGACCACTACACCGTAGCAGTTGCTCTTGTTCTACAAAGCGCAAAAAAGCCCGTGCTTAGAATATTGCTCACAAATCTGGGGTGCCGCACCTAATCACACCCTAAAGCTGCTGTATTCCATTCAGAAGAGAGCTGTGCGTCTTATCGGTGACCCGGAATTAACCCGGAGTCTGAATATTCTGGAACACCGCAGGCATGTGGCCGAGATGTTCCTGTTCTACAGATACTTTCACCACAGATGTTCCCAACGGCAACGCCTGTCAGATAGTCACGATAGTCGACAAGAGCGCATCAGTTCTTCGTACAACTGGAAGCACCTAGAACATCGCTTTACAAGAACTCCTTTGTCTGGCGCATTGCATCATTGTGGAACTCAGTCCTAGGACATCTGTTTCCCCCTAATTACAATCGACAACTACTCAAGAACCGTATTAATTAACAGGATCTCCCTTTAGTGTGTGTGCCTCTGCCATAAAAAAAATAAATTGGTAGGATCTGTTGCAATACAGGTTTATGCGATTTTTAATTGCATACTGTAAAGCTATGTGCAATAAGAATTGCAAACTGTAAAGCGGCTTTGGGGCATTTTACATTAGCAACAACTATTTTCGACAAAATTTGTATGCAAAAAATATGTTTTATAAAAACGCGACTGAGACTTAGCATACAGCTTTTTACAATATAACGCCACCACCCTCTATTCGCTCTAAGCTCCAGTAAGCAATCAATAATTATCATTTTTATTTCGGTCCTCTCCTTTAACGTCTCCCATGGGAAAACCACGACTTCCTTACACTTACCATTGGTCATCAGCTTTAAATGTTTTTGTTACCACGTAATCAACATAACTATGGGCAACTTTTTAATTCCCATCAATATATTGATTCCAATGAAAATTTCGATCTCTTTCGTAGAATTTAGAGTAACTGAAGAGTGAAGAGTCTCCTCGACTTTTTTGAGGACCGTAGAGGTTCGTTTCGAACACAACTTTGTCAATTAAAATTTTTGGAAACAAGTGAAACAAAACATATACTGGCTTCTCTAGATCATCTGGAATTTTAGGACCGGTTTTCTTACTAAATTCCTTGATATTAGTAACGCAATATGCCATTGACTTAGTCCAGCATGTTCATCAGTGAAAACTTTGCTTTCGATACGATAGGCTAAAATCATATAGCGCAGCTGGTATTTAGGCTGGCCGGGCTAAACCTTTTTACCCGTTACCTATCTCTCCAGGATAATCCATGCACATGCATCTTTTGAGAATAGTCATCTTGGATGAACGTTCCCGTCTTGGATATTTCTGCTCTACAGTGTCCTAGCGCTGCCCTGAACTAAGAACATTATTCCATGTCTATGACACCCGGACCCAAAGAGTCATGATGGAACGTTGCTTTGGGGATTAATGTCTTCTTTGCATGAAGTCAAACCTAAAGCATCATCACAACTACTCCACAAGAAAATGCAAATGTGTGAGCGCGTCCTTCCAGCGCTTGTCTAAGTCTAAGGCTAGGGGCAGCACTGGATAGTTATGGATCAAATGTCCTGCCAACTTAAATAGGAGAATCAGAATTTAGGCATTTTTACAGATACCTCAGCATGCATTTAGTCACAAGGCCTTCCATATCTCTACATTACACCAACCGTGTGATTGGAACAATATTTATAATTTTAACTCATTTTAATGTGTTGTATCATGTTTACATTATCTTATTGTGTCAACCTTATCCTAAGACATTTTTAACGTATAGAAACAGGTGAAATAAAAATCTATATCAATACCTAGCATCTGAAGGGCGTTTCAAACATGGCAACGTCGCATTCTCAAGCTCTTCACTGCATCCTGGCTCGTGAGAACCTTCGTTCATTCAACGATCCGTGGGAATAACTTGTTACTATTTAGGGGGTGTTGAGCAACCGCGCATTCATGGGTTTTTTGTGCCTTTTTGTGTGTGACCCTTAGACATATGGTGTCATCTCAAGGACGATGTTTTCACAAAAAACTGGGATTTGAAGATTTTTAATAGGCTTAAAAAGTTCTTTGTAAACGTGTATAAGACCATTACTTTGATTTTCATTAATAATTATATATAAACTGACTTTTTGCTCGCCACCGAAACGGTCAAAGTCAAAAAATGCTTTATTGAACGGGAACGGGAAAACAATTATTGACGCAGCGTAGCGCGCCCTAAAATTATATAAACAGATAATTAATAAGAATAGCGCCAGGAAAAATGTCAAATGCAATGCAAATGCTAAGAACAAAATATCGGTACCGTAGAACGGGGGTTAGTTCGACAGGATTTTGGCGTAGGTATTTCTTGCTCTGCAAAGGAAACTGTTCGATTAAGAACCTTGGCTCATATACCATCGTATCAATTATTAAACCTCTGGTTCTTTTTAATAAAAAAATAATCCCTCCTCCTCTTCACTTTTTTTTTTATCGAAGTTACCTCGGGTTGAGAGTAACTACGACACCACGATTAATTAAGCCTAAAATCGGAGATAATCTGCCTAGGTTAACTTCAACAGGAAAGAAGTAAAAATTTGTATAAATAATCATTCAGAGTTATAGAAGAGAATAAAGGCATGCGGGTACTGCAAACTACAGAGAAGAGATATTAAAGATTGTCGAGGACTTTTATGCCAAACTCTATAGAAACCAGAGTCAAGCAGAAACATCTCCACATAATAAATCAAGTATCGGAAGAGATGTCAACGATAACAGAAGAAAAGGTCTTAAAGTCGATGTCAGAAATAAAGAACAACAGAGCACATGGCGAAGACCGTGTTGTTGTAGAAGCCACCAAACTAGGAAGAAGTGAGTTACTCAAAACAATAACTAAACTCTTTAATAAATGCCTAGATGAAGAAACAACCCCACAAATATGGAATAACGCCATTATTCTTATTATGCACAATAAAGGCAACATCACAGACTATAGACCCATATGCCTGTTGGCACACCTATATGAACTATTTACTAAAATCATTACCGCAAGGCATACTAATAAACTTGATCTGTATCAGCCAAGATTACAAGCAGGTTTCCGAGTCGGATATGGAACAAATGACCATCTCCAGAATAGAATACAACAAGAAAAAGGCATTCGACTGCATAAATCACCATGAATTGTTTAAAGCTCTAGCAGACTGTCGATAGACTATCGCTATATTTCCATACTACGACACATATTATATGAGCAGGCAACAGCAAAGTAAAAATACATGCGGAAATTGGTTCAAGATTGAAAAGGGCGTCCGACAGGGTGGCACAATTTCCTCCAAACTTTTCACAACTCTTATAGAATATATGTTTAAAAATATCGATTTAGAAAATAAAGGCGTACACGTAAATGGAGAAAAGCTAAACCACCTACGCTTTGCCGACGATATCGTGCTGATCTCAGACCGACTAGATGAGGCAAATGAAATTGTCTCAGAACTATCCGCAACATCTCAAAAAGTATGATTAAAAATCAACATTGCCAAGACCCAATGTATGATAAATCTAGTCCCCAGCTGTAACCTAATGGTAGAATAGGTAACATCTTACAAATATTTGGGACATGAGATCCAAATGGGAAGAGACAACCAAATCTGCGAACTGGACAGAAGGATATGACTGACTTGTGCTGCCTTTGGCAGGCTGAGTCATGTATTCAAAATATATACCGATATGCCTCAAACGACAGATGTGAATAATGCATCCTCTTGGTATTGACGTAAGGCTCGGAAACTCTAACGCTAACACAAAAAAAAACTGTCAATAGAATGAGAATAACTCAACGAGCCATGTTATGAGTGACACCGCGCGATAAAATAAGAAATAAAAAATAGCAAACAATACAACAATAAAAACAGTACTTGCATAAACTCACTTATTTCGAACAATTTTGTTAAGGCACATTTAGCATATAACTACACAAAAATAACACTCTTTTAACTAAACAAAAACTAATTAAACAAAGTAAAAAAAGTAGAAAATATGCAAAATATACTAGGAGCAACTTAGGAAATTATGGAAAAAGAGATTATATGAAAATTTTGACCTTAATATAGGTATATTTTATTAGTTTTACATCTAAAATTATTATTACCTATGTAATTTTACCCCTAAATTATTAATACTCTTAATTTTTAATTTCACCGTCATCATCTCGAGCTTATCCTGTCCACTATTGAACAAAAGCCTCTCTCAAACTCTGCCACGCTTTTCGATCTTGTGCAGATTGGATCCAGTTTCCTGCAATCCGTTTTAATTTTATGCTGTATGTATGCTCTTAAGACATATTGGTAGCTTGGACTTTAGTACTGAGTTTAACTTGCCAAAAGCCGCCCATGTTAAACCTATCCTTCGTCGAAACTCGTGTGTTTGGTTATCTCGTCCAATGCTGATTTCGTGTCCTAGGTATTTATATACATATGTTTGTTCTATACTTTCGTTTTTAATTTTTAATGTGTCATTTAGTACCAGATTTGTCATGAACTGTGTTTTTGTTCGATTTATTTTCAGCCCTATCTTGCCTGCCTCTTTGTTTAGCATTTCTAGCATTTGTTGGGCTTCTTGAATATTATCTATGTCATCTGCGAAGCATAGGTGATTTAGTCTTTCTCCGTCTATGTTTATCCCTGCTTTTTCCCAATTTATTTTATTTAGCATACTCTGCAATAAAGCTACGAATAGTTTGGGGTCTCCTTGTCTGAATCCTCTCTCGATTTTAAATTTCTCTGTATATTAATTTCTGTAATTTTAACATTTGCTGTTGCTGTCTTGTATATATATTTAATTGCTGCAGAGTAGCGATGTTCAATGCGGTACTCAGCTAGTGTTTCTAAGAGTTTCTGTTGATGTATGGAATCAAACGCCTTTTCGAAGTCGACAAATGTTAATATGAGTGGTTTGTTGTACTCGACGCATTTTTCGATAAGAACCTTAGCTGTTAACAAGTGGTCGGTTGTCCCATATCTCATACGAAAACCTGCCTGTTCTTTCGAAAGAAAGACCTCTAGTTTTCTAGTTAGACGGTTAGTTATGATTTTTGTAAACATTTTGTATATGTGACTAAGAAGACATCGGTCTGTAATTCGCAAGATCTGTGTTGTCACCTTTTTTATGTGAAATGATAATTATGGCATTTTCCCATTGTGAGGGGGCGTCCCTTCCAGGAGACACTTATTAAAGAGGATTTTTAAGGCTTTCATGAGGCCGGAATATTTACATTTGTTTTTGCTTCTTGTGATGAGTATAATCCCTTATGAAAGGTTTCTACTGTTTTTATAATGTCGATTTTCTTTGTTATTATTTTCCCTTCCTTATTCTTGACCCTCTGTATTGTTTTCTTTCCTATCGCGCTTCTCCTTCTCAAGACTTATATATCTTAACTTCTGTTTTCTTCTATAACATTTCTGATGTCTTTTGTGTTCTTTTCCCTTTTGTGTTTCCTTATTTATTTATTTATTTATTTTCTTATTGATATTCCTATATTCCTCTTTAGTCTTGGCTGTCATCTCTCCTCCTCTGCTTCATTGGGAGCTTTGTTCATTGATTTATTTTCTGATCTTTCTTTTGTTTCGGAAAGCATTTTTCCACTGCCGTTTTCACACTTTTGATTATGTGTTCGTAGAGGGTGTCTACTGTCATATTGTCGTTATATTCTAATAGGCTTGTTATCACATCTTCATATTCCTGTGTTGTTTCTGGTGTATTACGTGTTATGTAGTTTTTCCTTATAAACATTTTGTTTCGTTCTTTTCTTTGATTTATTGCTATTTTTGCTCTTACTAGCCGATGGTCGCTCATGCCCGTCGAAAATCTATTTATATAACACCTCTACGTCGCGCGTATACAATATCCTCTCTATTGCTAATTATAAAATCTATGGCATTTTTGGTTTTTCCATCCGGACTTGCCCATGCCCATTTTCTGTTGGGATTTTTTTTAAAGAAGGTGTTCATTGTGAAGAGGTTATTATGGTGAAGAAATTCTATTAATGTTTCTCCTAGTCCGTGTTTGCCTACTGCTGTTTCAGCTTCGTCGATTTTGCTGCCTAGTTTGGCGTTGAAATCGCCAATTATACGAGCGTATTGTACTTTTCCTGTTTTTAAAGCCCTAGAGACGTCCTCATAGAATCTCTCGTTCTCGTCTTCTGTATGGTCGCTAGTTGGTGCGTTGCACAATCCTTATAGAATGTTTCTTGTTGATCTGAATAATTATGTATATGACTCGTGAGCTGATGCTTTTGATTTCCACGATCTGTTCTTTGAGTTTTCTATTAATTACGAAACCAATACCACTTACTGCAGTTTCTTCGCCTGCATGATATAGGATGTTTTCCTGATTTGAGTTCAATCTGATTTTCTCCTACTTATAGGACTTCGCTGATGCCTATTATGTCTCATTTTATATGTTTAAGCTCCTCTTCCAGTTCTATCACTTTATCGTCGTTGGACAGTGTTCTAGCGTTACATGTGGCGCATTTAAAGATCCTTTACACAAATAGTGCACTATGTAAAAATCGGCCTCTCCTATTGGTCGATCCATCTCGTATTACGATATGTCTGCGTGATGCAATCGAGTTCTATCAAGAACTCTTGTGGTGTAGAGGTTTAGATCGTTGGGTCTCACCTGAAAAACGCGGGTTCGAACCCCGTTGCTTTTTTTATTTTTTTTTAAAGATTATGTTTCTAAACAGCTTTTTTTCTTGATTTTGGGTATGTCTTGGGTTAGATTGGGTTAGCACCTGGTTAGTTTCCTTTTCTTGAGCCCCCGAAGCGAGCGAAGCGAGCGGAGGGCCATGCGGATCGACCAATGGGAAAGGCGGATTTTTATATAGTGCACTATTTGTGTAAAGGATCTTATAATGCACATGTGGCTATTAACATTTTGTTGTTTCTTGTCTTGTTTATGCTTGGTGTGTTTCGCGGTTTTTTGCCTCCCCCAGAATCCTTGAGGCAGCCCTCTTTCGGGGTGTGTGAGTTGCCATTTAATGATCTACCCACCTGGGGTTCACTTTCCATCGTTTTAGTACTCGCCATTTAAGAGATTTTTAGCCTTAATCTTCCACGTTGGCAAGACGGGTTGGAAGATGGTGTGGGATGGGATTAGGATGGAACCAATGGGTGGGAACTATATGGGTGTGGACTTGATTTCTTCAATGCATTGGGGGATTTAGAGATAAATCAAGGCTCGCGTGGGCAGGGTCGCATCCCTGAAGCAGATCTGTCCTCTATCGGTATCATAGAGGAGTATCTGCCCGCTACCCCAATTACTTTTTTAATTTACTTTACTTTATTTTAATATGCGGTTGTAGAAAAAAAAATATGTTTAATTCAAGCGAAAAATATATTTCCCGTACTCCACTACTTGCCCGAACGACGCGGCAAGTCGCGTACGGTATAGCCTTAAAGTATAACTTTCCACACTGGTTAGTAAAATAAATATTTCGGCACAACTCTATGAGAACAGATTGTGTCGTTTTGTAGTATATTTGGTTGGACTCTTTGACTTGACAGATGAAGATGACACTATATATACTTACAACACTAGCGCTAAAAAGTTGATACCCATACCTGTGTCATATCATCTCGTGCTAAAAACCTCCTCGTTTGAAAACTAGTATTTTCAACACGTATTCATGTAATATACTGTTGCTGTCAAATTGACGTCACCTGTTCAACACTTTTGCTGCAAAATTTGTCAACATGCGTGTTAGTTATATACGCTTTCTAGCCGAATTATCGTTTCTATAGGTACAAACATTTATTTATTGCTAATCGCGATTCAGATCACAGTTCCTACAAAAGTTGTCTCAGAACTCAGTGAAAAACTTTTAGATGCTGGAGATGTTCTTCTAAATGATAACTATTACTAGTGATAGACTAGTATAGATCTAGGGAGCTGATATTGTAGGCACTTTGAGGACAAATAGAAAAAGCAATCCAAAAGAAGTTGTGGGTACAAAGTTGAAGAAAGGAGAAATAAAGGTATATAAATAAAATAAAATAAAGAATGGAATGCATGTTTACTCTAAAATAGAAAGAACGAACTCGACATATCATTTTAATGAAACCGGTGAAACGATGCAGAAAAGAGGTGAAGAAGCAGAAACACCTTTACTGGTTGTTGAGGTTATTTGACTAAACGCAAATTCTCAGTTGACCTTTCGAAACGATTTGCCCATTATCGACTTTGTTTAAGAAAATCATAACATTTTGCCAGAATTTATTAATTTTTGAGCTGCGTCCCAAAAGAGGTAAATTAGCTTCTTCTCGGGCTGGCATTATTACAAGTTCCAGTTGCCAAATATGTCATTTTTTGATGCACAACAATCACCATTAGAATCGTCGTTTCCAAAGAAAAAATAAATTTTAGAATTACAATAAATTCGTGGGTCTTTCCGGCTATGCATCTGATCGAATGGTAAAATGATTTCAAAATTTTCTCTATATGGAAGTGCTTTATAGTGGTACATGAATGGTAAATAATAAATAAAAGAAATACAATAAACTGATTCTGCCTATGTGTTCTGCACGAATGATAATTTGTATATATCTAAATATAGTAATATATAAATTGCCTAGCGGTACACATTCATTTAAAATAATATGTCGCTAATATAGACAAAGTTTCGCGAGTCCAAAAATAAATTATTTTTCATCACTTTTCTTCTCTTTATTTAATTTGTCTAGTTCACCTTCTAACTTTTGTTTCTCCTTCTGTAGTATTTCCTTTATCGCCGCCTGTTTTTCTCTTTGTATTTTCTTTTTCAGCTGATCAATTTGTTCCTTCGTAAGTTTTCTTATATATTCGTTCTCGAATCCTTCGCCTCGTTTCTTAAACGCATCCTCTTCAGATAGTCGATAAACACCCGTAGTCCTATCGAGAAAAAGTTTGTAATCATTTAGGTCGAAAATTTTTGAAGATCTCCATAAGCTAGACAAACTGTGTTGTTGCACAATCGTTTTAGTTAATTTTGACATTTTGGTTGCTTGAATGACATCTGTCAGATATACATTGTCAATGTTAAAGTGGATGATTCTAGAAACCCCACTTATTGTCACTTGGATCAGGAAATAATTTATAGGAGATGTTGAAACCTAGAATTAAGCTTATGGGATAAGTAATGCAAAAGGATTAGAATTGACGTATTGGAAAACAATGTAACAAGTATCCTAATTTATATGTGCGGAGTCCTAGTTTTGTTACATAAGTAGTTTACGTGATGGCTTCTAGTCTAACAATCAACATTAGAATCGTTCTTTCCAAAGAAAAAAATAAATTTTAGGATTAAAATAAAAGCTATACCAATTCGAGGATCTTTCCGGCATCTAGTAGAAACGTGGCATCTGATCGAATGGTAAAATAATTTCAAATTTGTTTTAATAAGGAAGTGCTTTGATATTTGTAAAAAAAATCAGTGACTTAATATATTCAAATTTATCTTTATAGTGGTACGTGAATGATAAAGAATAAATAGAAGAAATACAATTCATTCTGCCTATGCGTTCTGCACGAATGATAATTTGTGTATATCTAAATATTGTAATATATAAATTGCCTATCGATACACATTCACTTAAAATATTATGTCGGTAATATAGGCAAAGTTTCGCTTCTAAATCCAAAAAGAAATTATTTTTCACCACTTTTATTATCTTCATTTAATTTCTCCAGTTCACCTTCTAGCTTTTGTTTCTCCTTCTGCAGTAGTTCTTTTATCGCCGCCTTTTTTTCTTTTTGTATTTTCTTTTTCAGCTGGTCAATTAGTTCCTTCGTAAGTTTCCTCATATATTCATTCTCGAATGCTTCACCTCGTTTCTTAAACGCATCCTCTTCATCTAGTCGACAAACACCCCTATCAAGAAACAGTTTGCAATCATTTAGGTCGAAAATTTTTGAAGATCTCCATAAGTTAGACAAACTGTTTTGTTGCAAAATAGTTTTAGTTAATTTTGACATTTTGGTTGCTTGAATGACATCTGATCTGATTGTCAATGTTAAAGTGCAAGCATTAGAATTGACATATTGGAAAACAATGTAACCAATGTAATGAAGGTGCTTCATAGCTAGCAGAAGTGCAGAAGTAGGATGGACGGAGCGATTTTGTATTGATGTTTGGTGTATCTAGGCATGCTAATTAGCTTCAGAAATTTTCTTAATATAAATTACAGCTCATCTGCTAATAATTCTGCTAATAATATTATGATTACAAACTTGTTACATTAAGCCTCGCAAATTGTCAAACAAGGGTGTATTTAGTGGCCTCGTATCTAAGCACAGACGATCAACAGGCCTGCTGTCGCTCTACCAGAGAAAAGAGAGCATCCTAATTTTGTTGAATAAGTAGTTTACGTGATGGCTTCTAGTCTAACAAAATCCTGTAAAACATTTGAGAAACATATCATACACTCTTGGAATCAGTATACTTCATTAATATAGCGCTTTGGTCCAGGACATTCGCTTTGGTCCGAGTTTCAGATTTTGAATAGATTTTCTTCTTCACACTGTCTTATGAGATGCTAGACCTTCTTCCAAAAATGCTAAAGTTTCAGTCTGAGAGCAGCGTGTGGGTTACACGTCACAAAATCAAACCCATTAGTTACGAGCGTTATTGCAATATGGTGAAAAAACTCTGCCAACTGCAACAATGACAAGACCACCAATGGGATCACGAAATTCGATCATAATACTCTAGGCATGTTACTCGATCGAGCAAAACTATGAGGTGCGCAAAATTTTAAATCTCAACTATCTTCATGGCTGTTCTTTTTCGACATCAATTGACACTAACGTTTCCAGGTAATTTCAATCATTAATAGAATAAAAAAGTAATATACAACCCGAGTACATGTACTCGGATACAACGATGCGCAAATCTACTGAAAAACATCTTTTGATGACATTTTTTGCAAATGACAGTGATTAAAGTGAATTTCAGACCGAGTTCCAGGGTTTGAATTATATGTATATAGAGTAATATGTATATAGAGTAATCAAATATTGCGACAAGGGTAAGCAGAGTCACCAAATTATTTAAATTATCTCCAGATGAAACTATCATGTACGGCTCCTCCAAAGTTACTTCAAACAATTCCTTTTTTCAAATTATGATTACATAGCGTTTCGACGTTTATTGATTGAAAAATTTTCCTATTTAAATAAAGATGGGGTTCCACATTTGATTTTAAAATTGCACCTACAATACCTGGAAATCCTCATCCTCACCTATTTAAAATTTTTATTTTAATTTCCATTCTTTCATCTTCTATAGTAAGAAACTGTATTTGAGCTGAGTTGAGTTGCTATGCCCCTAGGCAATCGCCAGCACGACCCCGTCCGGGCTTAACCATAGCTGAGGCGGCTCTTCCCAGATGGGTTACACCCTTGTTGGATGGTGGTACTATTTGGTGGTGACCGTGACCTTGTCTGGTTCTAAACCATGTCACGGCCATCGGCATTTCCAAGAAAAGGTAAGCTTATGAACGGCACAGATAAAAATGGTCTCAAGGCAACATCCGGTTCCCCGGCATGAGTACCGACGTCCGATTCTTCCTCCAGGAGACCAAATAGGGACCATTTGAATTACAACGTGTCCCCCAATATGGCGACAAAAGAGCCGAGAAGTGTTGACTCGACCAAGAACGAAGCGGTTTCATTAATTATATGATCATGAATGATATTTACTATTGTAATGTATTTCTCAAGAGTTGTTCGACTCATCATCAGCATCTTTGGTTAGATCCATTTGCTAAAAAACTCAAAGTTACCAGTGTCATATTTTTAAAATTGATTGCTCTAATGTTTAATATTCGCGGAAGATGATACCGTAGGGCGTTTATGAGTTGTAGAACTAGCAATGAGATCAAGCGAAATAGTTCAATTAACCTACTTTCTAACAAATCGAAAGGATCATTCTCAATCCTAGGGCAGGGATTTGTCGAGATTTCTATTTCTTGCTCTAGCTCGTTGACATATTCGCAGCACTCCTGCATGAACAATGCGCAACATTCTTTTCCCTTACTTCCAAATTAATTTTCGAAGTTTTTTAGTTTTAATAAAAACACAATGGTCAGAAAATTACACAAGGAAAAAGTAATTAAGAGTCACACTTGACATAAACATAACATAAGCATACCCTTAAAAGTTTGATAAATCAACTGTTTAAAGAACGTTGAGTGATTTTCATCGAGTCGACAGAGATAATCGAACTTCATGAGTGAGATTCTGATCGACAGGCTAAAATCATTACCTCCTACAGAAAGGCCTACTGGCTAATATTAAAATTGCAGTGACGTCATAACATCTAGTCAAATGCTTTTGCCATAAGAATAGCATTAAATGGGAGCCCAGCAAAAGCATTGATTATTTTATCGCGCGTACTTAACGTTGATTGTCACGCTGGACGACTAGAATTCCCAGTCCCATCTCACTGTCTTCTGTATTGTATATCAATCGGTTAGTTTGAGAATTTGACGATAATGGCTGCCGCAGTCACTGTTATTTTCTTCCTTTTTTTTGAAATTGGAACTATTTATGTGATTTTAAGTGCGTGAAACTTGTACCTAATATTTCGTTCTATATTTAGGTATAAAATTTATATTGTTATACGTATCTTTAAATACGTAAAATCAATAATTCGAACTTAAAGACTTGTTGCTTTTGTGCAATACCTTAATGTGTGCAGCTCGGCCAGCTTATTTACAGCCAAACCCCACTTGTTGTTACAGCAGAGTTTTATAAGTTTTTGTTCGTGTTTAATTGTACGTTTTTCTCTCTCAAGGATTATAGTTTTTTTGGGAAATGATACTTATTGCTTAGTGTAATTATGCCTCAAAAAAGGTGTAATGGAAACTATAAAAATGGGCCTAGAGTTCATGTTTTCGGTTTTCCAAAGGACGTAAGTTTAAGCTTTAAGTTATACCCTTCATGGGCTGCTTGAAATGGCCAAATAATGTTTTAATGAACTTGATATGAATTATATTTTCTTATGGACATAGTTTCAGCAGCCTATATTATATTGGAAAAAACTGATTAATGAGTGGGAGGATACATTTTTGGATATTTACAATAAAAAGTCTTTTCTTGATGAGCTGTTGTTAAACTAACTGAATGAAAATAGCCTTTACACTCCTTACTCCTTTGATATTGCAACAATTTTTCTTAGCAGCATTTCAAATAGACTTTTTATTAATTATTGTTCTAAACATATAATCATAATACTTTGAGTAAAAAAAAGGAAACTGGAGACTTTTAATAAATAGACATTAGACCCCAATAATATACCCAATCTTACCCAAAAAATAAAATCTGAAAGCTGTATAAAGCTTTTTCATGTTTTATCATAAATAAACTACATTAAAATGAAAAAGTACCAGATTTAAGTATTTTTTCTATTAAAATAAATGACAGAGTTTCTGACAGCTCCGTCATTTTTATATTTTTTAATTCATAATTTTCATACAAGTCAAAAAGGTCAAATGCATATCATAAAATATCAAAAACTGAAAAAGATTAGTGATGTCATTTGGTAGGGTTTTGACAGGAGTCAAAATGGTTGACATTTTTCGATTTATCTTGGTCGACTTAGTAGAAATCGATATCACGGGACATACTGTGCCGTGTCAATATCTCGATCATCAAGATCTGTCATACTTAGAGCTTTTGGATATAAGATTCTAATTTTTGAGCTAACACCAGCTCACCTGTCATATATATACAAGGTTGTTCCCATGGTAAAAAATGATGCTTGCGTCATTCCTAATAACATACGTAAATTTCATCCAAATATCACGAGTAACCAATTTCCATTTAAATATTGCGGTGTCCTTTGGATGGAGAAAATACACTACCAAATTTGATATTACTATTATCTATTATGACACTTTTATACCTATAGTGACCACCTACCTATTTTGATAAACTGGATATTCAAAGTTTTTTGCTTTGAAAATTCATTTTCCTTTAAAAAAATCGAATGAGGCGCGTCTAAGGGCTGAGTTCATGACCCGCAATCTTGGTTTAACCGGACGCCCTTAAATATTATTTATGTATGTAGAAAAAGGTAAGTAAACTGCCATTAAATTTTTGATTTAAAAAAAATTAATAAAAATAATATTAGTCATAATAGTCGCCCAATTACTTTTCACACTACATATAAAAAAAGTCCAATTTGCAAGAAAGACAAGTTTTTATTATATTTTTTCGAGATTTTGGATCTAAAATGTCACTTAATTAAACACACATTTAAATATACGCATGAAAATATAATTTGCCTAGATTTGATGACGTCACGCGTAACGAGTTTCCTGCTCCCACTGCAAATCAATCTGCTCTGCAATTCTGCAAAGTACCACCACTATAGCAATGGAAATCATATTATAATTAATACCCCAGGATATACACATCAAAAAGGAAGCTAGTAGCATCGCCTATCGGATGAAATCTATTCGGAAATGAAAGCAACACCTTAAGGAATATGGTCACACAAGAGTTACAGATTTGGCCAAATTTTTATTTACGATATTTAAATTTTCAGCATTTCATAGAAATGCCTTTATGGCCCCTTTGTTCAAATAAGTGTTCAGTACTACAGGTATTGAAGGGAAGTGGTTACTGTTGAATAAGTGAAGCCGGTCTCTTGAGGAATAAAAGCATAGTTGAATCATCGTGGATTAACGTATACTGGACGTCATTTTATGACGACTTGTCGAAGACAAAACATTTGGAAACTATTTCATCATATTATACTAATCCATGACAATATCTTAGAAATTCAAACGGGTTACATGATTCATAGCAGCCAAGCATTGATGGGTAAAAAACCAGTAGATGGAAGTACTTAGTTGCTTTTTGGGGAGGAACTCAGTCAAGAAATTGTTAAACGGCTGAATAATTTTCTTCTAAGGTTATAGACCGGGCTCCCAGTGGAGTTCCGTATGCAAAATATGCAGACCGCATTCTGACTTCTGATATGTGCTGTACTGATCTTATACTTCGATATGAATGATGTTGCCAGTGAGTGTTGTGGTACGTTCTCTCTCCCCCTTCCCCTTCTCCATTGCTGTTAACATTGTTAGCATACTTCGAAAAAGTATTGATCATAATCATGGGACTATTAAAAACGAATGTTTAAGGCTGTATGTATACTTTTTTCGGTTATAAATATAACACACCACAAGTCAGTAGGTACAATACGTTTCATTTTAATTAAAAAATCATAGAAAAAAAATTATAGTTAATTTTAAAAACAGTGTGTTACTTTCTTACAAATTTTGAGCCAATGGAAATATTTCAATTTTATTTATACTACTAGAAAGTGAAATTAGCGTTCACGGCACCAAGGGGTCATCTGGTCATCATTCGAATATATTTTTTTGAAAAAATTTTTTTTTTTTTCAATCCGAAAATGACAATTTTTTCCAATCAGGAAAAAAATTCACCCGAAGTGGCTTAATAAAAGCGGGACAAAATAGGCTTATCTGGACAATTTTCAAGCTGACGCGCATCTTGTGAGTGCGTGCGTGTGTTGTGAGTGTGTTAAATGTGTGAGTATGTGTGCGTGTGAAGGCGCGTGCCGTGGCGTTTGCGCGAGAGCGCGCATGGGGTTTTAAAGGAGATGAAAATGGGATAAAAGAGTTGTTTAATGAGAAATAAGGGCACATCAGCCCTTGAAAATATTTAATTTTTATATATATTCATAGTAATTATATATATTCATATTAAATATAACAGTACCACTTAATACTTAAAATATATTATATGTGGACATGCATTTTACTGAAACAGTAGTATAATTCATTTTACTGAAACAGTAATATAATAGTTATTTGTGTATTTAGGGCGCAAAGTAACGGATTGCCGCTTGAGAAAGAATGTTACTGCGCGACGCGCAGCGGAGCGCAGTAATCTTTCGAAAACGGCAATCTTACTTTGCGCTCGAAAAACACACAGAACTTTTTCTACAGCCGCATTTTTTTAAATTAAATCCACATTTTTCTCTATACTTATTCTGAAATTTGCAAATGACTGTCAGTTTTGACATATTATATTCGGGCTTCGGGCATATTTAGAACAGGATTGCCAGCAACAAACTGTAACAAACGCACGACTGTCATTTATTTATCTTCGGTTTCCATGACCATTCATAGCACACTCGACGGAAAAAGTGAGATTTTTCTTTTCCATGTTCGCGCTAGAGCGCAAAATAAGGATCCACGGCATTCATCGATTTTGCGATTTCATTTCAATTTAGTAATTAGTTATTTTGCGCGCGGCTGTAGAAAAAAGCTTTACTATGTACGGTTAAATCAGTCTATAAGTATGGCTAGAAATACCATGACTTGAAACTTTCAAAGATAATTATGAAATAAAAAAATTTAAAATGAAATTACTCTAGTTGCCATCTGGGTCATCGGGGTCTTCTTCATTATGAGGCAATTCTGCATTAGAACACTATCCACTGCAGAGATGACATCATTCCCGGCACACCATTCCCGCGGACCGGCCGCAGCATCCACACGCATCTCTACATCCGGATTTGCACGCACCCCTAATTAGGTTCAGTAGACTCGGCGAGGCAGCGAGCAGGTCGGAGCAGGGTGGCACAAACCGCGCTGCGTAGTCCAGTTTTCTCCAGTCATACTTCGTTGCGTTGTCAACCAAGTCATCAGAGCAACAGCGAATAACTACGGGGAAACGGTCAGAATAAAACAAACTAGACCCGCCTTCTGAAGCCTGCACTCGAATAGAGAGGGATAAGGGTGCTACA
The DNA here is from genome assembly GCA_016904865.1 of Pissodes strobi. Taxonomy (NCBI): domain Eukaryota; kingdom Metazoa; phylum Arthropoda; class Insecta; order Coleoptera; family Curculionidae; genus Pissodes; species Pissodes strobi. The sequence continues at coordinate 598 of MU192761.1, read as the reverse complement.
GGACCCCGGGGATGCAGATACCTTGACCAGTATAATAGTCAGACCTTTGCTATAGCTGCAACAGACACGGATATTCTTGCCATGCTTGTCCAGCGCAGAAAACCTACGCAGAAGTTGTGATTTTTCGATAAAGGGACCTGTGGAAGAGGCACAGAACATCGAATTGATACAGGAGCACCTTGACAATGTGAAGTCAGCCATTCTCTTTGCTCACACCTTTTCCGGCTGTGATACAATGCCAGCAGTTTTTAGAAAAGGAAAGGCATCAACATTGAAAATTCTCCAGGGCAACGAAGTTGGATTTTTTAATAAGCCCGGAGCAGGTTTGGAGAGGATCGTCTCCTGCGGTAAGAAATAGCTTCTTCCTTTATACAGAGGAGCGAAATATGCCACCCTAGATGACCTTCGCTACACCCTCTACAACAAGTGTAGCCGCCACGCAAAAGCTAGATGCTGACTTGCAGCTGAAAACTTTGCCCTCTGCAGCTGCTCGAAACATCATGATTGATAAGGAAGCGGAGTGACAAATTCTGTGCCTACAATTTGTGGTAATATCGATGCCATTATTAGCGAAAACACCGCCACGTAAATGTCATCA